>JANAVB010033017.1:38861083-38984858 GCA_029216955.1 Iris pallida
AGAAAATTAAATCATAAAGAAGCACCAGATCGAAACTTATCAACAATGAAGAACAGATAGAACAGATGGAATTAAATTTTCAAGGCAGGAATTGCGAAATTGAATCAAAGACAGAACCTGCGACTAGATCTCCAACGGCCTGAGCATCCTCGGCTGTCATGGCGAAAGCTCGCCCTGGCTGGCCTCCCCTGCCTGCTGCTGATGCTGGACGAACTCTGCTGTGATCTGCAATGGTGGTCCCCTCTGCTGCCCTGCCGGCTCTAGCTCCTGGTGCTACCTGAGCCAATGGTGTCGGGTTCTTGGACACTCTCTACACTGATGCTCCACTGATCCACAAAGCAAACACATGCCCAGCCTCTTCCTACAGTCGTCCCACCCATGGCCTTGCTTCTTGCAGAAGTTGCACACAGTGTTTTACTGCTGCCTGGGTGCCTGCTGATGCTGCACATGTCTCTGTCCCTGATACTGAACAGGCCTCTGCCGCTGCTGCTGGAATGGGCCATCGGCTGCTGATACTGCTGCTGAAACTCATGCTGAACGTGCGGCCTCTTGGCCGTCCTCCACTGCTGCTGCCCCCAGCTGGGTCTCGTCCTTTCTTGAGCCTAAGCTCAAGATCATCCCCGCCAATAAGGCTCCCGTCAAAATCTTCTCAAAAGTAGCATCTCTGTTCCCCTTGGTCAGGGACTTGACCTCCTTGACCAGACCCTTCCGGAACCTCTGGGCCTTCGCCGTCTCGCTCAACCCCTCAACAAACCTGCCAAGACGGCCAAACTCCCCCGCATACTCCTCTACTGAGAGGCTCCCCTGGACAAAGTTCTCAAACTGCGTCTCCAAGGCTCTGACTGCTGAATCTGGGAAGAACTTCTTCTTGAAGAAGCCCCTGAACTGCTCCCAAGTCTGCCCTGGTACTCCCACCCTGGGTCCGACTGATACCAGTGCGAGCAAGATCTCGCATCCGGCTAGCTGCTGCCTCGATCTGAAGGTCTGCTGGAATCCTGGCCAAGCGGAAGATCTCCTCCATATGCTCGATCCACTCATCGGCATATAGGATCCCATCTGTCCCCAAAAGTCTCTGGGGCTCATCTTCTGAAACTGCTCGATCCCCGGAGTCTTCGGCTGCTGTACCACTGGTCGAGCTGCGGCTGTCGTGACGGCCAACTCCATGCCTCTGTCCTGCCGAGCCTGCTGTCGGTCCATGAACTGCTGGAAATACGCAAACATCTGAGCTGCGTCCACATGTCCTGGAGGCGATGGCGGCTGGAAAGGATCTTCTGGAATAACTGGGTCCTGCCTCCGAACTGGTGAAGGCATACCCTCAGCTGCTGCTGCTACTGCTGAAGTCCCAATATGACAGAGGTGGCAGGAGCTGTAGCCTCCCGACCCTGCTGAACTGGCTGAAAGGTAGCAGTCCCCTCTACAGTTCTCCATGAATAGCACGCTGTAATCGCGTCTCCACCATCCTGAAGACAGATCAAAACAAACAATTGCTGAGAATGAGTCGAAATAGCAAAGGAGGACAGTTATATTCAAGGAGAACAATATCAGCAAGAACTGAGATGGCATGAATTTGATATGAGTTTTTCCTAGTGTGATTGAGTACCTTTTAAAAAAAATATCCTAATCCTACTGCAGGCTGTAGTGATACTCTAATTCGAATACCACTACATAAACTCGACCTGCATGGGCCACCACTAAAACGTGTCACGACCCGCACCCACTGTGAGGGTACGAGAACGTAACAACGCCCAGCCTACGCCGCAGTCGGCGGTAGAACGCTGTCCTAAGTCAATCATCTAACAATAAAGGTACCTGTACTGTATATACACTCCGAATGGAGGTGACATAACAACATACAGTCTCAATCACATCTAAGGCAGAATGACAAGAATAAAAGATAGATAGATAAGTGCTGGAATAAAAGATCCACAGGATACAATCAGAGAGAGAGTCTAAGTGTCTACTGCCATACAACAGAACATCCAACCTAATATAAGTCTCTAAAACTGGAATGAAAGAATATACAATCAGATCTCAAATGACAGTAAAGTAAATCTAGACTAGGGAGCCACAGTCTCTAAGCTAGTGGATCAGGCTGGAAATCTGGGTCACACATGTCTCTACAGCTGTCCCATAGTAGGTGTCTATGCAGGCTTCCTCCTCATCCTCTGTAAAATTTTCAACAGGTCCAGTCAGAACGGAGCGAGCACAAACATCTCACGCAGTTCATATCGAGTTAGGAAATATAAAGCATGCAATAGAGTAAAGTACATGAAACGCTGAAGAAAAAGATATATGAAATAGTAGAGATTTGATAACAGGAAATATCTAAGTACGATAAGTAAGAACTGTAAAGAACATGTGATTCTAGAGTACAATCTGGTTATGTAAACGGGCTAGGAAAATGCAATGGTAACTCCATTGTACGTGGGTGTACAATAGACATATACAATAGTTATACAATGTTGTACAATATTTGAGTACATAACCAATTCTACTCCCCCCCCCTCCCCAATCAATACACAAGGATCTACTCCAGTTACGTTATCTTATCAATAGTGTACAATGTTATACAATGGATGTACAATGTTATACAATAGTGTACAATGGTCTATCCCTGAGCTCATGTGATAATGAGAGTACAATATGCACAATGAGTATACAAGGATATGGGTATTCAATAAATACAATATGGAAGTGAAACGCACGTCACAATATGTATCTAGTGAATACAAGGGGATAACATCCCAAAAGGATCCATATAGTATCATTCGTGATAACAATCGTGTCAGCATCAAGTACAGTAATCTAGAGCAAGAATGTAAATCCAGACAAGTATGAAACGGTCAGAGAATGTACTCGCCTGATATCCTGAGTGTCTGAAGAGAATATACTGTCCGAGGAGTGGTGTCTGTCTCCTATAGAACAGCACAAGTCACAACATGTCTAAATAAGAAAAGACTGCTACCATGCATCTACATGAGTCTAGGTCAACTAGGCCAAGGTCAACTCTGGTCAACCAAGAAGTCAATTCTAACAGTCAAACTAGGTCAATCTAGTCCAAGTTAGTCAAATCTAGGTTTAACAAGTCATTCTAGGCCCTAACTAGTCAATCAAGTCTAGCTAAGTCTATAATAGGCCTACCAAGTCTAACTAGTCTATTCCAACCACCACACAACATCACAAGTCTAAATAAGGCTATACAAGCTAGTCAAGCCATCAATCTCACATATCACATATTTATATATACACATTGCATTCATACTCAAAATGCATAGATACTTGCCTACATACATATATCTACATAGGCACATCACAATATATCTATACATGTATAGATAGGTAGGAAAACAAAGTGTGTGTCAAGGGTGAAGGGTTATGTGTGGGTGCCATAGCAAGTTCAGGTTAGTGTAATGCATTAATGAGAGTAGGTTAGCTATCAAGGCAACTATCAAGGCTATATACATGCAATGTAGCTAATGATGTAGGCTAATAGGTTAATGCAATGGTGTGTCAATGTGAGCATGCAAGGGTGTGTGTGTGTGTAATGTGTCAAAGAAGAGAGGGCTATGTTAGAAGGGCCAATGTGTGTGGCAAGGAGTGAAAATAGTGTCATATGTGAGAGAGAGGTGAGTGTGGTGTCAAAGAAGAGAGGGCTATGTTAGAAGGGCCAATGTGTGTGGCAAGGAGTGAAATAGTGTCATATGTGAGAGAGAGATGTGGGTGTCAAAGGGGGACAAGTGTGCATGTAGGAAGTCCAAAACTGGACTGTGAGTGAGCAGGGTACAGTGTACAGGAAAGGGAAAACAGTGTCACCTTCAATCAAAAGGAGGAAATCAGTCCAAAATCCATTCTCAGTTTTCAGTCCCAAATATTCAGCTAACACAATCATTTAAAACAGTCCCTAAACCAAGGGACAGGAATCACAGTGATGTGTGACAGTGTCATGTGTTCTCAGGTATTGAATGTGTGGATAAAACCACAGTTAACATTCCAGCTCAAAATCAAACAAGAGTCTAAAATAGTCTAAAGTATAAACTCAGATATCATGAACATAGGTTTAAGTTCTAACAGTATGGGATTCAGGAAGAATGGATTTTCAGTTATTCAAACACCCAAAAAAACTCAGTTTCTTCCAATGTAGAATCTCAGGTTTACATATATTCAACATATATTCAGAATTAGATTATAAAAGAAAGGAAATCAACATCAGTATTTCAAAAATCTGAACCAACTAGTCCCCACATTTCTCAACTTTAAATTCGAAATCAACAAGACACCAATCAAACCAAATAACCTTTGAATTTCCCCTCAATCAAAAAACTATACTTGCATTTAAACTTAGTTTTAACAATGGCACTGATCTCATATTTCCAGTTTCAGGACATTTCAGTCCAGGTTTATGTATAGAGAGGAATCAAGAGAGGGATAAATTCCTCTCAATACACAAGAACTGGCAACACATTGCACATCAATTCAATCCCCATTTCAGTTCAAACCCAATTTCAAATGAAATGGTTCATTTAACCCAACCAACAGCTATGTGGGGATATTAAAATCAGTGAGAAACACCAATCAATAAATTGAAGGGTTAGCAAAGGAGAGGTACTGATACTAGGAAAGTATCAAACCATTGCTTTACATACTGTTAACCCATTCGAATCCTCAAGATTCACATCAAAACTTAAACCAACATGTAAACCTAATTAACCCTAGATAATACATCACATTTAGAATCTAAACAACAATTAAAACACAGTTAAAAGCATTCAAATTGAAATAACAAACAAAAGACAAAAACTGACACTGAACCACACAGTGCAATTTCAGTGCACAGGCAAAATCGTGTCCGACACGACACGAGGGGTCGAACCACTTGGGGGACCCCGTGTCAGTCATGGACACAGCACGTGTGTCGAAACTCGTGGGTCGAGGCGCTGTGTGCATAGAGCAGTGCTGCCCGAGTAGCAGGGCATTCCACCTGCCCGTGCACGCGTGCGCACGACCGCGTGTACGTGTCCAAAACCGACACGACACGACACGAAGACGTGTTCAGAACACAAGAAATGCACAAGCAAGGTCAAATCCAAATTTCCTATTCAAACACAAACCTAAAATTTGGTCGAAATGTCCTCAATGGCATTTCGACAAACACCTACACAGCAGCAATGATACGTGTCCAAATGGACACGAAACTTAGGATACCCGACACAAAAACCTATACAGATGCTTAGGGGACTCCTAGGGCTCCCTAATGATGAAGACAAAACAAAATTTCATGGAGGGATGAGGAATATACCTATTGTTGAACCTTCCAATAAAAACCCCTATTCAAAGCTCTCCACTTGATGTCCCAATCCAATCAAACCACCATAAACTGAAATGAAACTCCAACAACAGCAAGTATACCAATGTTAGAACCATTGCAACTGATTTGGGGATTTTAGGACCTAAAATGAATTTATGGTGAATTAATGAAGGCAAGAACTCACCTCCTTCTAAACTTGAGCTTTCCTAAAAGAGGCAACCCTAAACTAAGAGTGTATTTATAGGGTGGTGTTCCCAAGGATGATATGGTGGCTGGCCACTTAGCCTAGGGTTTAGGGTTTAGGGTTTTAAAACTTGTCTTGGGCTTTGGGCCTAGTCATTAAACAAATGACTTAAAAGTCACAAGTCATGGTTTGTGGTTAAATCTCTTCATTCAAAATTCAATATTCTCAAATGTTTGCACTAACTAGAATATGGTTGACCTAACTTAACCTAGGTTCTCATATCTAGTCAAGTCCAACCTAACTAGGGTTAGGTCACAAAGTCAAAGCTAGTCAAAGTCAACCTAGTCAACCTTCAATCAAACAATTCCAAAATAATTCTAAAAATTCCTAAAAATTCCAATAAATTCTAAAATGACCAAATATCCTCTAGGCTAAAATGTACTAATCAAATATCCTAATCACAATGACTAGGCTCTAGGTCAACAGTCTAAGGCTACACTAGTCAATGCACCAAAATCACAAGTCATGATTTAAATGGTTTAAAAATGATTAAAAATTACCAAAAATCATATTATTAAATAAATATCATAATTAAATAAATTAAAATACAAAATTTTAAAATTATCCTCATTTTAGAAAACTGGGTGTTACAAGTCTACCCACCTTAGAAGAATTTCGTCCTCGAAATTAAAATGGTAGTAGTCCTTCTAGGTCAAACACCCCACAATCAGAGTCTCAAACATACCGTCAGATAATCATATGCGTCTGTCCAAAACTATGATACTCAGAATCTCTGTCATGCCAGTGAGCAAGGCTACGATAATCACAGAGTCCTCAACTATGGTACATACCTCTAGAATTGTGGTATTTAAAATTTTCAGCATTGCCGTGCGCTTGGCAGCGAAAATCTTAAATACCCACACCCGAGAAATACATCCATAGTCCGACTGTATGTCCTCACTATGCCTGCTAGCATGACCCTAGAGGATTCTAAAATCTCATAATCGAGGCGACCTAGCCCATACGACTTATCTCAGAAGAAAATTAAATCATAAAGAAGCACCAGATCGAAACTTATCAACAATGAAGAAACAGATAGGAACAGATGGAATTAAATTTTCAAGGCAGGAATTGCGAAATTGAATCAAAGAACAGAACCTGCGACTAGATCTCCAACGGCCTGAGCATCCTCGGCTGTCATGGCGAAAGCTCGCCCTGGCTGGCCTCCCCTGGCCTGCTGCTGATGCTGGACGAACCTCTGCTGCTGAGTCTGCAATGGTGGTCCCCTCTGCTGCCCTGCCGGAGCTCTAGCTCCTGGTGCTACCTGAGCCAATGGTGTCGGGTTCTTGGGACACTCTCTACACTGATGCTCCACTGATCCACAAAGCAAACACATGCCCAGCCTCTTCCTACAGTCGTCCCACCCATGGCCTTGCTTCTTGCAGAAGTTGCACACAGTGTTTTACTGCTGCCTGGGTGCCTGCTGATGCTGCACATGTCTCTGTCCCTGATACTGAACAGGCCTCTGCCGCTGCTGCTGGAAATGGGCCATCGGCTGCTGATACTGCTGCTGAAACTCATGCTGAACGTGCGGCCTCTTGGCCGGTCCTCCACTGCTGCTGCCCCCAGCTGGGTCTCGTCCTTTCTTGAGCCTAAGCTCAAGATCATCCTCCGCCAATAAGGCTCCCGTCAAAATCTTCTCAAAAGTAGCATCTCTGTTCCCCTTGGTCAGGGACTTGACCTCCTTGACCAGACCCTTCCGGAACCTCTGGGCCTTCGCCGTCTCGCTCAACCCCTCAACAAACCTGCCAAGACGGCCAAACTCCCCCGCATACTCCTCTACTGAGAGGCTCCCCTGGACAAAGTTCTCAAACTGCGTCTCCAAGGCTCTGACTGCTGAATCTGGGAAGAACTTCTTCTTGAAGAAGCCCCTGAACTGCTCCCAAGTCTGCCCTGGTACTCCCACCCTGGGGTCCGACTGATACCAGGTGCGAGCAAGATCTCGCATCCGGCTAGCTGCTGCCTCGATCTGAAGGTCTGCTGGAATCCTGGCCAAGCGGAAGATCTCCTCCATATGCTCGATCCACTCATCGGCATATAGGATCCCATCTGTCCCCAAAAAGTCTCTGGGGCTCATCTTCTGAAACTGCTCGATCCCCGGAGTCTTCGGCTGCTGTACCACTGGTCGAGCTGCGGCTGTCGTGACGGCCAACTCCATGCCTCTGTCCTGCCGAGCCTGCTGTCGGTCCATGAACTGCTGGAAATACGCAAACATCTGAGCTGCGTCCACATGTCCTGGAGGCGGTGGCGGCTGGAAAGGATCTTCTGGAATAACTGGGTCCTGCCTCCGAACTGGTGAAGGCATACCCTCAGCTGCTGCTGCTACTACTGCTGAAGTCCCAATATGAGCAGAGGTGGCAGGAGCTGTAGCCTCCCGACCCTGCTGAACTGGCTGAAAGGTAGCAGTCCCCTCTACAGTATCTCCATGAATAGCACGCTGTAATCGCGTCTCCACCATCCTGAAGACAGATCAAAACAAACAATTGCTGAGAATGAGTCGAATAGCAAAGGAGGACAGTTATATTCAAGGAGAACAATATCAGCAAGAACTGAGATGGCATGAATTTGATATGAGTTTTTCCTAGTGTGATTGAGTACCTTTTAAAAAAAATATCCTAATCCTACTGCAGGCTGTAGTGATACTCTAATTCGAATACCACTACATAAACTCGACCTGCATGGGCCACCACTAAAAACGTGTCACGACCCGCACCCACTGTGAGGGTACGAGAACGTAACAACGCCCAGCCTACGCCGCAGTATCGGCGGTAGAACGCTGTCCTAAGTCAATCATCTAACAATATAAAGGTACCTGTACTGTATATACACTCCGAATGGAGGTGACATAACAACATACAGTCTCAATCACATCTAAGGCAGAATGACAAGAATAAAAGATAGATAGATAAGTGCTGGAATAAAAGATCCACAGGATACAATCAGAGAGAGAGAGTCTAAGTGTCTACTGCCATACAAACAGAACATCCAACCTAATACAAGTCTCTAAAACTGGAATGAAAGAATATACAATCAGATCTCAAATGACAGTAAAAGTAAATCTAGACTAGGGAGCCACAGTCTCTAAGCTAGTGGATCAGGCTGGAAATCTGGGTCACACATGTCATCTACAGCTGTCCCATAGTAGGTGTCTATGCAGGCTTCCTCCTCATCCTCTGTAAATTTTCAACAGGTCCAGTCAGAACGGGAGCGAGCACAAAACATCTCACGCAGTTCATATCGAGTTAGGAAATATAAAGCATGCAATAGAGTAAAGTACATGAAACGCTGAAGAAAAAGATATATGAAAATAGTAGAGATTTGATAACAGGAAATATCTAAGTACGATAAGTAAGAACTGTAAAGAACATGTGATTCTAGAGTACAATCTGGTTATGTAAACGGGCTAGGAAAATGCAATGGTAACTCCATTGTACGTGGGTGTACAATAGACATATACAATAGTTATACAATGTTGTACAATAGGATTTGAGTACATAACCAATTTTACTCCCCCTCCCCAATCAATACACAAGGATCTACTCCAGTTACGTTATCTTATACAATAGTGTACAATGTTATACAATGGATGTACAATGTTATACAATAGTGTACAATGGTCTATCCCTGAGCTCATGTGATAATGAGAGTACAATATGCACAATGAGTATACAAGGATATGGGTATTCAATAATACAATATGGAAGTGAAACGCACGTCACAATATGTATCTAGTGAATACAAGGGGATAACATCCCAAAAGGAGATCCATATAGTATCAATTCGTGATAACAATCGTGTCAGCATCAAGTACAGTAATCTAGAGCAAGAATGTAAATCCAGACAAGTATGAAACGGTCAGAGAATGTACTCGCCTGATATCCTGAGTGTCTGAAGAGAATATACTGTCCGAGGAGTGGTGTCTGTCTCCTATAGAACAGCACAAGTCACAACATGTCTAAAATAAGAAAATAGACTGCTACCATGCATCTACATGAGTCTAGGTCAACTAGGCCAAGGTCAACTCTGGTCAACCAAGAAGTCAATTCTAACAGTCAAACTAGGTCAATCTAGTCCAAGTTAGTCAAATCTAGGTTTAACAAGTCATTCTAGGCCCTAACTAGTCAATCAAGTCTAGCTAAGTCTATAATAGGCCTACCAAGTCTAACTAGTCTATTCCAACCACCACACAACATCACAAGTCTAAATAAGGCTATACAAGCTAGTCAAGCCATCAATCTCACATATCACATATTTATATATATACACATTGCATTCATACTCAAAATGCATAGATACTTGCCTACATACATATATATCTACATAGGCACATCACAATATATCTATACATGTATGTATAGAGGTAGGAAAACAAAGTGTGTGTCAAGGGTGAAGGGTTATGTGTGGGTGCCATAGCAAGTTCAGGTTAGTGTAATGCATTAATGAGAGTAGGTTAGCTATCAAGGCAACTATCAAGGCTATATATACATGCAATGTAGCTAATGATGTAGGCTAATAGGTTAATGCAATGGTGTGTCAATGTGAGCATGCAAGGGTGTGTGTGTGTGTGTAATGTGTCAAAGAAGAGAGGGCTATGTTAGAAGGGCCAATGTGTGTGGCAAGGAGTGAAAATAGTGTCATATGTGAGAGAGAGGTGAGTGTGGTGTCAAAGAAGAGAGGGCTATGTTAGAAGGGCCAATGTGTGTGGCAAGGAGTGAAAATAGTGTCATATGTGAGAGAGAGATGAGTGTGGTGTCAAAGGGGGACAAGTGTGCATGTAAGGAAGTCCAAAACTGGACTGTGAGTGAGCAGGGTACAGTGTACAGGAAAGGGAAAACAGTGTCAACCTTCAATCAAAAGGAAGGAAATCAGTCCAAAATCCATTCTCAGTTTTCAGTCCCAAAATATTCAGCTAACACAATCATTTAAAACAGTCCCTAAACCAAGGGACAGGAATCACAGTGATGTGTGACAGTGTCATGTGTTCTCAGGTATTGAATGTGTGGATAAAACCACAGTTAACATTCCAGCTCAAAATCAAACAAGAGTCTAAAATAGTCTAAAGTATAAACTCAGATATCATGAACATAGGTTTAAGTTCTAACAGTATGGGATTCAGGAAGAATGGATTTTCAGTTATTCAAACACCCAAAAAAACTCAGTTTCTTCCAATGTATGAATCTCAGGTTTACATATATTCAACATATATTCAGAATTAGATTATAAAAAGAAAGGAAATCAACATCATAGTATTTCAAAAATCTGAACCAACTAGTCCCCACATTTCTCAACTTTAAATTCGAAATCAACAAGACACCAAATCAAACCAAATAACCTTTGAATTTCCCCTCAATCAAAAAACTATACTTGCATTTAAACTTAGTTTTAACAATGGCACTGATCTCATATTTCCAGTTTCAGGACATTTCAGTCCAGGTTTATGTATAGAGAGGAATCAAGAGAGGGATAAAATTCCTCTCAATACACAAGAACTGGCAACACATTGCACATCAATTCAATCCCCATTTCAGTTCAAACCCAATTTCAAATGAAATGGTTCATTTAACCCAACCAACAGCTATGTGGGGATATTAAAATCAGTGAGAAACACCAATCAATAAATTGAAGGGTTAGCAAAGGAGAGGTACTGATACTAGGAAAGTATCAGAACCATTGCTTTACATACTGTTAACCCATTCGAATCCTCAAGATTCACATCAAAACTTAAACCAACATGTAAACCTAATTAACCCTAGATAATACATCACATTTAGAATCTAAACAACAATTAAAACACAGTTAAAAGCATTCAAATTGAAATAACAAACAAAAGACAAAAACTGACACTGAACCACACAGTGCAATTTCAGTGCACAGGCAAAATCGTGTCCGACACGACACGAGGGGTCGAACCACTTGGGGGACCCCGTGTCAGTCATGGACACAGCACGTGTGTCGAAACTCGTGGGTCGAGGCGCTGTGTGCATAGAGCAGTGCTGCCCGAGTAGCAGGGCATTCCACCTGCCCGTGCACGCGTGCGCACGACCGCGTGTACGTGTCCAAAACCGACACGACACGACACGAAGACGTGTTCAGAACACAAGAAATGCACAAGCAAGGTCAATCCAAATTTCCTATTCAAACACAAACCTAAAATTTGGTCGAAATGTCCTCAATGGCATTTCGACAAACACCTACACAGCAGCAATGATACGTGTCCAAATGGACACGAAACTTAGGATACCCGACACAAAACCTATACAGATGCTTAGGGGACTCCTAGGGCTCCCTAATGATGAAGACAAAACAAAATTTCATGGAGGGATGAGGAATATACCTATTGTTGAACCTTCCAATAAAAACCCCTATTCAAAGCTCTCCACTTGATGTCCCAATCCAATCAAACCACCATAAACTGAAATGAAACTCCAACAACAGCAAGTATACCAATGTTAGAACCCATTGCAACTGATTTGGGGATTTTAGGACCTAAAATGAATTTATGGTGAATTAATGAAGGCAAGAACTCACCTCCTTCTAAACTTGAGCTTTCCTAAAAGAGGCAACCCTAAACTAAGAGTGTATTTATAGGGTGGTGTTCCCAAGGATGATATGGTGGCTGGCCACTTAGCCTAGGGTTTAGGGTTTAGGGTTTTAAAACTTGTCTTGGGCTTTGGGCCTAGTCATTAAACAAATGACTTAAAAGTCACAAGTCATGGTTTGTGGTTAAATCTCTTCATTCAAAATTCAATATTCTCAAATGTTTGCACTAACTAGAATATGGTTGACCTAACTTAACCTAGGTTCTCATATCTAGTCAAGTCCAACCTAACTAGGGTTAGGTCACAAAGTCAAAGCTAGTCAAAGTCAACCTAGTCAACCTTCAATCAAACAATTCCAAAATAAATTCTAAAAATTCCTAAAAATTCCAATAAATTCTAAAATGACCAAATATCCTCTAGGCTAAAATGTAGTAATCAAATATCCTAATCACAATGACTAGGCTCTAGGTCAACAGTCTAAGGCTACACTAGTCAATGCACCAAAATCACAAGTCATGATTTAAATGGTTTAAAAATGATTAAAAATTACCAAAAATTATATTATTAAATAAATATCATAATTAAATAAATTAAAATACAAAATTTTAAAATTATCCTCATTTTAGAAAACTGGGTGTTACAGAAAATGGGGGTTCTCCAAGCAGCGGTCTGGTTCTCCCAAATTGATAATGAATAAAGAGAGAGAGAGAGAGAGAGAGAGTGTGGAGGCATGTTAAAAATATATGTGGATGAACGGTGTGGATTCATTCTGGAGATCCAATGGTTAGGAGTAAGGGAAAAAAGATTTCCAAAAAATTTGTTTAGGCCGCCAAATAATTGTCATTCCCGCTGAAATTATTTGAGACGGTCTCAAAATTTATTTGGAACGAAAAATATTAATAGTCCCAAATAAGAGGTCCATCATCCAATCTGTCACCAATAAATTTGTTTTTTGTTAAAAAAAATATAGCAGTCCCAAATAATAATTTTTTAGGACGTTTAAAACTAGCGTTCCTGAAAGTGTTGTCCCAAAAGCCAACTTTTTTGTAGTGTTAGTTGTATTCATGTGCTTATAACGTAACTTGAATGGATCCTTGTGTATTGATTGGGGCGGGGTGAGTAGAATTGGTTATATGAACACTATCCCCAGTAGCTGTATAAATGTGCCTCCTTATTTGTATTCATGTGCCCCTAAGCCGTTTACATAACCATATTGTACTCTAAATCACGTAGTCACTTACAGTCTTTACTATCATGTATCTATTTCCAGTTACAAATATCTCTTGTTTTACTTGTACTTCCATTCAGCACTTCCTGTATTTTACTCTATTGTAATGATTTATACTTCTAACCTGATATGAACTGTTGAGAGATATGTGCTCGTTCCTGTCCTGACTGGACCTGTTGAAATATTACAGAGGACGAGGCTGAGGCATTCTGCCCTACTTACTACGGTGCCACACTAGATGAGTGCCCAGATTTGGACCAGCAGTAGGATCCATTAGCTGTAGACGACACTCCATTAGTTTAGGATTGTCTTACTATTTTGGGATTATTGTACTAGACTTGAGATATTCTGAGATGTATTTATTTTAGACACTTAGAACTCTGGATTGTATCTCTGTGATTCTCTGTTCTGGATATTGCTATCTTTCATTATCTATCTATCTTACCTGTTCTACATTAGCTGTGGTTGAGTTATATTTCTGTTATGTCACCCCCATTCGGGAAGTATAACTGTTATTACCTTCAATTGTTAGATGTTGTGACCTAGGACAACGTTCTACCGCCGACACTGCGACGTAGGCTGGACGTACCCACGTATCGTGCCCTTACTCTAGGGTGCGGGTCGTGACAATGAGTCCCAATGATCGGGTGTCCTGCACTCTCTGGCTGACAAGGATACTGTCCTGGTAGAGCCTTGGAGGGTGAACAAGGAGGCCATTTTCTCAATTACCTCATTATAAGAAGACATGATACGGGAATGGGTGGAGATGGATTTGCGAGGGAGGTTTATGGAGAAAGATGGATGGAAGGAAGGAGGAGGGTGGAAGTGGAGTTGGAGTTGGAGAGCCGGGGGGGGGGGGGGGAGAGGAGGCGACGGCGAAGAAAAATCAGTTGGGGAGAAGCAAACCCTAGGGTTTGGGAAGGAGGCGCATGGGAGAGCAAACCCTAGGGTTTGGGAATAGTTTCACCCCTATAGAAATCCTATTCTTAATAGGAAGTATTCTACTTAAACCAAATTAGAATATACATAACTATCCATATATTTATGTACACCTAATCATAAGTACGTAATAGGATACATGAATGATTACATATATGTGAAATTTTAAAATCAATAAGAATATACATACATATTTTAATATTTTAAAAAATATAAATTAAATAATAATTCGTTCCACTAGTAACCTTATGTAAACAAAAATAATATTAATTCACATTTCATATAAATTATATATGTAATTTGAGAAAATATAAATAAATTAAGGGGAAATAATATTAAATACTAATATTAAAAACAGTAACTATAGAAATTAACCGGTTTAAGAATTGTCTTAATTGTAATATATCAACTACTAAACTATACGGTAAACTCAATAAAATACAATTAATCTAATTATTATTTTTTCAAATTAATTCACTAAATCGGTAACATTAAAAATATTGTTTAAAAATTATTGGTATTACAACAAGTAGGTGGGAGTTTGAGCGAGTTTTATTTATCGTTAGTTGAAGCGTTTGAAGAAGACGTCCTTCGATCTACTTCTTGGTCCAGGATCATCCATGTGGATCATCGTTGAAGGTCGTATACGTGTGCTACTCGCCGATCATAAAAATATATCTAACAGTCTCTCACATAGATCATATTTGCTATTATGCAAGTTACTTCATTGCATAGAACAAAATAGCTTCGTATTAATCGACCATTCGTCGAATAGTCCGATGTCTAGATCAATTGATGTAACTAAACTTAGATATCGTTAAGGTCAACCCAAGGATCACATATGTAAACACCGTTCGAATAGATGCATGAAGGGTTTGTGTTTCGATATTCTAACGAGCGTATCAGAGTAAAAAAAATGTTATCTGTTGCACAACGGTACGCTGTTTTGTTACGGGTGGAACCTGATGTCAAAAGTGCTTATGCTAACATATTTTGAAAAAACAATAGCGATTCCAAATTAGATCTAGATAGTTTATCAAAAAATAAGGATAAATAATTATTACTAAAAACTTTTGCTACTTTTTTTCACAAAAGAATAAACAGCAGAAAATATTTTTTATAGTAGTCTTCCACGGTAATTTCAGAAGCTGTCCCAAAAGCGAATTGATTTTTTTTTCAATTTTTTTTGATAAGCTGCTCTTACCGAACAACTCTTGGATTTGCTTTTCAGAATTAAGCAAAAGCAGCTACGATAAGCCATCCCAAATCCAGTTAGGAGCTGGATGCAATGTTTATATTTCGGTATCCTAACGAGCGTATAAGAGTTAAAAAAATGTTATTTGTTGCGCACTGATACGTTGTTTAGTTATGGGTGTAACATGTTGTCAAAAGTTGCTTATACTAGCACATTTTTAAAACCCAATAACGATTCGAAATTTGGTCCAAATAGCTTATCAAAAAATAAGAAATAACAATTATTACCAAACAACTTTTGCTATTGCTTTCCCAAAAGAATAAACATCAAATATAATTTTTTTGACAGTAGCCTTCCATAGTAATTTCAAAAGCTGCCCCAAATCGAACATACTTTTATTTTTTCCAATTTGTTTGATAAACTGATCTTACCAAACAGCTTTGGGTCTGCTTGCCGAAGCTTACTAAAGCAGCAGCAGAGTCTTACTAAAGCAGCTGAAGCTTTGGGGAGAGTCCATGGGGGGAGGAGGAGGAGCTTGCCGAAGCTGAAGCTTTCTTGTCGGATCCACCATTCTCCGGATCTCCATTGCGGATCCACCGCACCCGAAACCCTCCTCCTCCTTCCATGGACGCCGCCTCTCGACCGGCCGTCGTCATCGACAACGGCACCGGGTACCCTCCATTTCCCTCTTCAAAAGCTTCGATCTTTTTTTCTTTTTAAGTAGATCCCGACGAAGCCAAACAGCTGCGGTTCAATCGGGCAGTGTCCGCGTCGCGTCGGACACGGAACGGGCGCTGCAAAAGTTCAAAGTTGGGATTTTTTTTTTTTTTTTTTGTCTTTCCCGATAAGGCGTGTCCGTTGAGGCCTAGGCAGCACGGGAACTCCAAATATGGTTGTATTTATATCTAAATTGCAACCCTGAGTTGGTTAGATCGATGCTTGGTGTTCAAAGTGTTGGTGTTTTTGCCTTTGGACTAGAAAAGATAGTCCCACATCGGCTATACCAAATGGTGAGTATCTCAATATAATGCATTGCTTGTGTTGAGGTGTGCACATGAGGTGTAGTGGGGCACAAGTTTGTGCCATGTGGAAGTATTTTCCTAGAAGGAAAAATGATTAAATCCAACAAGGATGCAAGTTAATTTTTGTTGTGCGGACTCGGACTGTCTCGTGCATGCACGGGAGTGTTCGGGGGGTAGGCGTGGACTGGCACACTTCTATGCTGATTGTGGGATGATCTAAAATATCAAACTCTATTTTTGAGTATTGGTATTTTAGTCCCACATCGGATAGGAGAAGAGGTGAAGTCTCAACTCCACTCTATAAATAGAGTCCCTTGGCCTCCTTTGAAAGATGCACCAAGAAGAGAGTTGAGGGAGTCTGTTAAGTCCAGGAAGCCCGTTCAAGTCTCAAATATTGACTTACGAGCGTTCCAGAAGTTCTTCGTGAACTTGCTGGTTCCTGGAAGCTGTTCGTGCTCATGTGGGGCGAATAAAGCTTTGAGCAACGGTGGTTCATTCACCCCAGCATCTCATTCTCGCCTGTCATCGTTGCTGTTGCCTTTTACAGTAACTTCTTTTTAGAAGCTCTACTGCCGATAGTTGCTTGCACAAAAGTCTCTTTAGATTTTTTGTGTATTACGTAGAATCTTTTTAGATCCTCGTAATTCAGAATCCTCCAGGATCTCTGTTGCACATCTTCTTTAAGGTGTTGCATTTGAAACGTTGTCTTTACAATTGTTTCAGTTTCAGAATTTTCCATCGAAAATTGTGCCTCAGCACTAACACAAAGTTGGGGTCTTTCTTATGATAAGGCGTGCTGTTGAGGTCTAGGAAGCACGGGCACTCCGAATGTCTGTGCCGTGATCCCGTCGCTTCGTGTCGGAAAGAATTTGACCATTTTATATCTAAACGCATCCAAGTTGCTTAGATTGATGTAAAAGGTCAAAGTTGGGATCTTTTAGTGGTTTGATATGTTGTGGAGGTACAATTTAGGGTTGATGTCGTCTTAAGCTGGGATTGTCATTCCTTCGAACTTTGGATTTATGTGTCATCTAGACGTATGTAATTTTCCATAGAAAATTATATCATTCCTTTCTTTTAGACTTTTTATATTCAAGGAGAACTTGGAGGGTGCTCCTTGGCTACATGAACTTAAATTGCATACACGAAAAGTACGTCAACCTACTTGCCAACTGGCCCTCGGTTTGTTGGCATGACCCTCTCATGCTTGTAGCTACCACATGGCTGGGAGTTTGGCACCAACATTTGAGGGTTGATGTTAGGTCGACAGTCGGTCATAAAAACTTCGTCAAATCTTTTATGGAGCTTTCTTGTGCTCCATAGCCGACTCCATTCTGATAGAAGAAGTCTTAGATGATGATGGGATTTTACGTTGTCTTAATACTATAGAAGTTCGAAATCAGATTTTTTTTAATCTGTTATTTTTTATGATATGGTGTATTCTTGAGGAATATGAAGCACGAAAGTGCGTTGGTTCCACATTGCGTCTTGTGATATCAGACATGACAGAGAAAATCCAAAATACACTAGAACACTTCAAACTCAGTACCGTGTCGTATTCGTGTCCGTGCAACATAGATTGAGGTAGTAAATCATGGAATTTGGAAAAATTCAGGTGTACGATTTTTTAATTCGAGTTTGGTGTTTGTAGATATAACTTATCCAAAAACATTAGCTGCGGATTATAACCTCCTTGAACCAATGTCAATCTCTGTTCAATTTGATTTTTATTAAGTTATTACCGAAATTCTGTTTTACTACCACCATTCTAATTTAAGAATAATGTTCATAGTCAAAGAACCACTTTCTTTTGCTTTGGCATCAACGCTCATGGTATGTGTACAGTATGCTTTCAGTATCTCTATTGGGATTGATTTGGCAATGCACATTTAATTCTTTGTTTCTTACAATTTACAACTTAGGTACACCAAAATGGGGTTTGCTGGCAATGTCGAGCCTTGCTTCATCATTCCTACCGTAGTTGCTGTTAACGACTCTTTTCTGAATCAGTCAAGGAGTTCTGGCAAGGGAAACTGGCAAGCACAATACAGTGCAGGTGTAATGGCTGATCTTGACTTTGTTATTGGAGAGGATGCCTTATCACGGTCTCGTTCAAGCAGTACATACAATCTAAGTTATCCTATTAATCATGGACAGGTATATGCCTATTGCTAAGAATATTATACATGCTTGTGCGCTAGGCAGTAACTACTTTTACCAACTATGTCGCACAAGGAATATTTATGAACATCACGATGTTTAGTATAAGAGAGAGATGTGATTCTGTATGAGTTACATATTTTCCTATATAAAATTGCTTTGGAATCATCATCATCTTCCAATCCTTCTCCCATTATAATGGGTTAAGCTATGGAGCATAAGAAAGCTGCATAAAAGATAGAAAAGGTTTTATGACCGAATGTCGAACTGAAATCAACCCTCTATTTTCGTGCCAAATTCCTGTCCAATGTAGCCATCAGCATGAGAGCCTCATACCGTAAAACCTAGACGGGCAATTGGTAGGTATTGTTAGCAGGTGGGTACCCCTACCTTTTGGATATGCAGTTTAAGCTCATGCAATCAAGGAGCACCCTCCAAGTTTAGACCATAAAGAGTCTAGATGAAGAGGTAAGATGTGGTACAATTTGCTATAGGGAATTGCATTCATCAATATGACACATTATGCCAAAGTGAAAAGGAATGACGATCCCATAAGCCAAAGAATAAAATTGCTTTGGAGCAAGGGAATTCTTGTTCTTCCGGAGGAATTGGAGTGAGAAAATGTTGGTAATGCAATTAAAATAGATAATATTATTCATCTGTCTCTAATCGTTTAATGGCTTATGTAATGTGGATGAAAGTTGGGTCTTCCTTTTAGAATTTTTAAGATCAACAATGACTATTTACTGTTTAGGCATTGCGGTAATTATGCTCTTATTTGGGTTTGCAGGTTGAGAATTGGGATACAATGGAAAGATTCTGGCAGCAGTGCCTTTTTAATTACCTTCGTTGTGACCCGGAGGATCATTATTTTCTTTTAACTGAGAGCCCACTGACAGCTCCTGAAAATCGTGAATACACTGGAGAGATCATGTTTGAAACATTTAATGTCCCTGGACTGTATATTGCAGTGCAGCCTGTTCTTGCCCTTGCTGCTGGCTACACTACTTCCAAGGTTGGTTCAGAGGATCCAGTTCAATGCTTCTATTTGGAAATATTGAGAATTGTTTATAAATCATACTCTTCTGGTTTTTAGGAGATTATTCTTAAACAATATATTTCTCACGCTCTCAGCGACAAGGAAAACTCTAGCCGTTAGCTATGATGCCTCTTCTGTTCCCTACCTATGTTTACCTTCGGGAATTCCCTATTACTTTAGATCCATTTTTGTTAAGAATTGCATTTTCCTTTATTGAGTTGTACTATGTGCATAATTAAAATTGCACATCGCATGGTCAAAATGGAATCACTTATAAATGTTTAGCTTAGTTAATTGTATTTTGATTTGTCATTATAGATAATGATAAAAGCAATGCAGAGCTCATGCAGGCTAATTTGTTTGGTTCCCCCACCCTCCCACCCTCACCCTCTTGAAACGTTAAATCTTTTATAGAGAAATTAAGAAGGGAAGTGGTTAGTGAAATTGGAATGCTCATGATAATCCACTCCTTGGTGTGTCTGGGGAATGACGAAATTTGGTTTTGGCCTTCTTCCTTGGTATTGAATTATATAATTCATAGGCAAGAGTTAATTGGCGAACCCAACTGTTTACTTTTTTTTTTTTTTTCCTTCTGCAAACAAGGAGTTCCTCTCAAATTATGCAACCAATAAACATTAAAATGCTGGCAATGGTGATAAGATTTTATATAAACATTTCACTCACCCAGAAGAAACGCTATAAATCAATGGACAATTTGAAGCACACCTTATTTGGTGGAAATTAGTTATTAGAATAAACACTCTTGATATGCATTTTCCATACATGAAGCTTCACATGCTTATGCTAACTACCATAGGGTCCATAACTTGAAAGAACAATTTTTTTCCTATAAAAAAGTTTCGTAGAGTGACTGGAGTTTCTCATGAGGGTTGATCGGTACTCTGTTGTTTCAGTGTGAAATGACTGGGGTTGTAGTTGATGTTGGAGATGGGGCTACACATATTGTGCCAGTTGCAGACGGCTATGTAATTGGGAGTAGCATCAAATCTGTTCCTATTACTGGCAAGGATGTTACTCTGTTTGTTCAGCAGCTATTGAAGGTACATGAAACTTCCTTTTTACCTTGCTTAACATAAAAATTAGTAGGATTGTGAGACCTGGTTTCTGCACATCCATGTAATACTTATGTTGCATGCTTCCTGTTTTTTTGGATGATTTTCGATCTGAAAACTTTTTAAACCTTGTGAGGGATGGACTTCATATAGGACTCATTTCTGGATGATACCTGAAATTCAGGGTCGGCTCCAGCATTTTGGAGGCCCTAGGCAAGTCCAAAAATGAGATCCTTATCCTTTATGTAATTTTTATTTTTACAAGTAACGAAGATATGTTTACTTTGCGATCTCCTCCACTTACGCGCTTCTTCCCAATATTTAAACAATTAATAATAGAAGCTTCACAAGACAAAAAAAGACGTTAGAAACTAGAAAGGAGGAAAAAAACCCTACATTGACACATTTGTTGAGGGAGAGAATGACCGTTTCATTTTTACCTTAGGATAAAGATTTTTCGTGGGAATTGTGAGAGAGAGAAGATAAAGCGGCGGCTTAGAAATAGGTGCAACGTATCATTTTTTTCTTTCTTATGAATGTTTTATTTGATTAGCCATGGACTTTCCCCAGATCCATAGTTTTTTTGGCCTGGTATAAAATAATTAAAATTCAAAAAAAATGGAGGCCCCCGGGGGGAGGAGGCCCTAGGCAGCTGCCTAGCCCGCCTCCCCCTGGAGCCGCCTATGCCTGAATGAAATCCTTATTCAGGATCAATTTTTTGTCATAAATCTGTCAGGCAGCTGATTCAATCGAGTGGTTAAGGTGGATGGAAATATTTTGACTTGTGAGGTTTAGACCCTACTGTTGACAAATGAATGTATCACAAATCTTTCTGCTGTCATGTTAGAGATCTGATTGAACCCTGCTCTTCCCAAAGTTTAACTAAAAATTACCAATAAAAAATATTAAGAAGTAATGTTTTTAGTTACTATTTCATGGAAGGTAATGTTTTCACATTTGGCTCTTTGTTTACACCACAAAGATAGGTATTTAACTACTCATATCAGCTCTTAATCTAGGTTGTTTGTACTCTAGGAGGACATAGAGGTTGTTTCTTGGACTTCCTATAATTAGCTGCTTGAAAATAATGTAGGTCTACCAATTCAACCACAAAACTGGCTTTCGGGTTTTTTGTGGAAAGTCACTCTCTTGCTCATAGATGTTAGGAATTTACACACAAACTTATAGAGGGTTTAATTTACATACAACTTATAAAGGATTGACATCCAATTGAAAGCCTGGTCTTCAAACCTTGATTAGTTCTTCCATGGAGTTTTCATGATGTTGGTTTGTTCCGCTGTATCCTAGTTTTCGGTCAGCTTGGCTACATCCTTTTCTTCCACAGTACACAACTTTGGAGCTACAAGAGAATAACTAAGCTAACAAGATTTAGTTTGGTGTGTATAACTATGATAGATAAGCTGCTCTTTTCTTTTTCCCTTTCAGTTTTCGATAATATTAATAATTTCTTTGTGCTTTATATTTCACTTGCATGGAACAATAAACTCTGGTCTTATGGTTTTCTACATCACTGATTTCTAAAGTTGCTCCCAACATGTGGTTGGAAGCTGATATCCTCATCTAATCGAGTGTGATTTTGGCTATAAGGTATTTATTCATAATTGGCTACATTTAAATTTTATGTAGGAAAGAGGAGAGAATATACCGCCAGAAGACTCTTTTGAGGTAGCTCGGAAGGTGAAAGAAACGTATTGTTACACTTGTTCAGATATTGTCAAGGTAATATTATAATTCTTGATTGACTACGTAAAAGACAGCATTGGCATTTCTGATATTCTTAAAATATATGATGTAAGAACATTTTTTTCGTTGTGTTGTTACAAGGCAAAAAGAAAAGTTAAATTTCTGTTGCCCTTATATTGCTGTTACAGTTGTACGAACCAGTGCAGCTTACTGTATATTGAAAATGTTAATTACTCTGAGAGGCTTGACAACGACTAAATGGTTGTCATTTGATTCTTTGAAATTTAGTACGTTATATTTATATCTGAGTACTGCTCGGATTTTGTTCTCCAATTTCTCTGTATGAGCAGAATGCCAATTACAATGTATGTAAGTTTGCCTGCACCATGAATTTAGTACATGTGATGTCATATATGTTGTGCTTAACAAACAGCTAATATGGAACAATTTTGTGATCTTAAATTATTACATGCCAGGACAGTAGCCATAGATGTACAAGAAACTTTGTAAGGCTAACTCATTGTATACAGTTATAACAAAAGAGTCATATATTAGAAAGAATAAGGCACTTTCTAAGAGCATACTCTGTCTACTAGGCCACTACTTCATAAGCTATCTTACAATGAAAAGACTAATTGGTGTCAGATTTCTAATGTGGCCATGGACTATATTAGCAAGAATTAAGTGGAAGATACTCCACTCTCTATTAGTCGATACCAATTTTCTCACCAAGGATTGTATACTGATCCCAAAAAATAGGCTAGGTTGTCATCTTCCTTAGCATGGAATTTGACAAAATAAATGATGATAAGCAATTTACGTTTAGTAGGATATAAGATTAAGATTCATAAGAAAGAGCAATGACCTGAAGAAATAGCAAAAAGTGCATAGGATAAAGACGTTATCCTAGCAAATTAGGATCATAAACTAATTAGACTACTTACAAAATGGAGGGAATGTTGAAAGCTAGGTTGCATGGACATTTAAATTGGGTAAGGCAAAAGGTGCTTCAAGACGAATGACCTTATATTGCCAGAGGTGACAAGCGCCAAAAGAGGCCAAGTGCTTGATTGGAGAGAGGCACTAAAATGTAAAAATCATTATACATTAAAATCTGTAGACTGGTAGCAATGTGCAAATCTAGGAAACACGGACTCTCCAAGGATCGATATCATGCCCTGTTGTGTTGGACTGACATGCGTTGGACACGGCAACTAGAACTCCAAAATACATTTAAGGATATGCTAAAATACGTGTCCTGTCTGTGCTTTGTCGTATTGATGTCTGTGCAACATATAACCTTTACAGTAGCACATAACTGTCATAAATGCATCAACCGACTCAAGATGCTCTATGAATGAATCTGTTGGTTACAACATTAAGATAATATGTTTTAGATGTTTATTTGTACGAAACAACTATTTAGAAGAAAGAGTTTTAATCCTACCTATATGCTTCTAATGCTTTCAATAGATTCTGTAGAAAATGAGTCTAATTTCTCAGATAATATTATTGAGTGCTACTGCCTACTACTTATAGAGGGTCCAACCCCTCTTCATATTACATCTAACCGATGTGGGACTAAAGTCCCTTATTTACTCTCAACACTCCCTCTCAAGATGGGCGATAGATATTAATCATCCCCATCTTGTTACATAGCTTTGACAGACTCAATGAACTAAGACCCTTAGTCAGACAGTCTGCCACTTGTTCTTCTGAGCGAACATAGTCAATCTTCAGTATCCCTTGTTCCAGCTTTTCCTTGATGAAGAATCGATCGATCTCGATGTGCTTCGTTCTGTCGTGCTGAACCGGATTGTTCGCTATACTTATCGCAGCTTGACTATCGCTCAGAAGGTGCAATGGTGTCCCCTTGTCTAGCTTCAACTCTGTCAGCAGCGCCTTTACCCATAGCAATTCTGATACTCCTAGAGCCATTGCTCTGTATTCTGCTTCAGCTGTCGACCGTGCTACCACTGACTGTTTCTTGCTTCTCCATGAAACCAGGTTTCCTCCTACAAAAACACAGTACCCTGTGGTAGACCTTCTGTCGTCTATGCAGCTTGCCCAGTCTGCATCGCAGTATCCCTCAACATCTGTGCATCCATTCTTCTTGAACCACAGTCCTTTTCCCGGCGTCCCTTTCAGATATCTTAGAATCTGAAATACTGCATCCATATGACCCGTTCTTGGATCATGCATATAGCGGCTTACAACACTTACTGCAAATGAGATATCAGGGCGAGTATGCCCTAGATAAATCAGTCTGCCTACTAGCCTTTGATACCTTTCGCGATCAACAGGCTTTCCTGCTTCTGCTCCCATCTTGCACTTCTGGTCAATTGGAGTGACTGCTGCTCGACATCCCAGCATTCCTGTCTCTTTCAGCAGATCTAGTGCATATTTCCTTTGTGAGAGAACAATTCCTTGTTCACCATCACACACCTCGATACCCAAAAAGTATCTCATCTCTTCCAGGTCCTTCACCTCAAACTCTTTGGCGAGTTTCGTCTTCAGCTTAGTAATCTCAACTACATCGTCACCTGTGATCACTATATCATCTACATATACATCAAGTATAGTAATGTGGTCCCTTGCATGCTGGAGGAAGACAGTATGATCTGCATTTGTCTGATGGTATCCCATGCCAGTGACAGCCCTTCTGAATCTGTCAAACCAGGCTCGAGGAGATTGCTTCAGCCCGTACAGCGACTTCTTCAGTTTGCACACTTTTCCATGTGACGTTCCTTCACCTGAATCTGACACAGAGTAGCACCCCGGAGGAGTCTCCATGTATACTTCTTCTTGTAGGTCTCCATGAAGAAATGCGTTCTTTACGTCTAACTGGTGTAGCTTCCACCCATAGTTTGCTGCAATGGAGACTAGCGTTCTTACGGTACTCATCTTCGCTACTGGGGCAAAAGTCTCATCATAGTCGATACCATATGTCTGGGTATAGCCTTTTGCAACCAGTCTCGCCTTGTATCGTTCAACTTTTCCTTCTGGTGTCTCCTTCACTGTGTAAACCCATTTGCATCCCACAGCTTTCTTCCCTTCAGGTAATTGCACCAGCTCCCATGTCTTATTTTTCTCTAGTGTCCCAAGTTCTTCCATCATTGCGGCTTTCCATCTTGGGTCCTTCTTTGCTTCCTGCCAATTCTTAGGTAAAGAAGTGGAGTCTAACGAAGTGAGGAATGTTTGATAAGTTGGAGAAATATTAGAATAAGATAGGTAGTTGGCGATATCATGTTCATAATCTTTATAACGAATAGGAGCCTTTCCCGCATTAATGCGAGAAGACCTCCTTAAGGGAGCAATGGGTGGTGGGGAAAGCATACCATCCGAATCGGAGAGATCCGCTTCCGAATCCGAGCGATCCGGTGCGGGAGTAACATCTTCAGGAGTCGGGGCAGGAGTAGACGAGGGACTTGGCACTATAGGCACAGGGCACGGCACAGTACTGAACCTCTGCTGTCTTCTTCTGTAAACTTGGAGCTCCATTTCCCTTGTCTGCTTCTCCCCCTGCGTAATGTACGTATTGTCTTCGTCATCCTCCGTATCAGTATCATTGATGCTTTCTCCTCCTTTCTTCCAGTGTGTCACGACAGGACAAGGTACCGATCCGACAACTACGTTTGGGCGTACTACCTCCCCCTCACGTCCAACACCCGCTGTGTGAGGCGTGTTCCCAAACGCAGAACCTTCGTCCGAACCATAATAAGGTTCCAGCTTTCTGAATGTAACGTCCATGCTTACAAACAGCTTCCGTTCAACCGGGCTCCAGCATACGTAACCCTTCTGTGTCCCGGTGTACCCAACAAAGACACACTTAACTGCTCGAGGATCCAGCTTACCAACGCCAGGCCTGTTATCATGGACGAAGCATACGCAACCAAATACTTTCGGAGAAACGGTGTACGCAGTTGTCCTCGTGAGCATTTCCAAAGGCGTCTTCCAGTTCAGTAATTGAGAGGGCATCCTGTTGATGAGATAAGAGGCTGTCAAGACAGCCTGCCCCCACAAAAATTTAGGGACATTCATAGCCAGCATCATTGTCCGAGCTACCTCCAGCAGGTGCCTATTCTTTCGTTCGGCAACACCATTTTGAGCCGGTGTATATGCACAAGAGGTTTGATGCAGTATATCATGAGAGGATAAATACGCAGCAAACCTCTTATGGGTATATTCCGTCCCATTATCCGACCGGAAATACTTAATACGAGCATTATACTGTGCCTTTATCCGTTGATGGAGGCTTTGAAATGCCTCAAAAACATCACTTTTATTCTTCAGCAGGTAGACCCACGTTACGCGGGTAGAGCAGTCAATAAAAGTAACAAACCATCTATAACCGTTAACACCGTTTGTAGGACAAGGGCCCCACACATCGGAATGAATCATATCAAAAGCAGCAGAACATCGATGCCCAGAACTCACATAGGAGCTTCTGGTATGTTTTCCCAACTCACAAGCATCACAAACTAACAACTCTTTATTTGCTTTTTGATATAAGGACGGATACAGTCGACTAATAACGGGAAAAGAAGAATGTCCTACACGCTGATGGTGGAGGAGCAGCTCTGCTTCGACACTTCGACTTCGGACTTCCGGTTGTGCGTCTGCAACCAAAGATGCCAGTGCTCTATCCAGACCGTTCCTGTCCAAGTACCATAGACCCTTATGCCATGTGCCAGTGCCTAGTCGTCTTCCCGTTCCCTTCTCCTGAAAAGTTACCTTAGGAATATCAAAGGAAACAATACAGTTTAGATCAAGGATAATGGCGCTAATGGATATAAGATTGACAGGAAAGGAAAGAGCATGTAAGACATTAGATAGAGTGATGGAAGGAGTGCAATCAACAGGCCTTTACCCGTAACAGGCCTGGAGGTACCATCAGCAGTCTGAATGCTTTCTGGCGGCGTTAGAGTAGAGTATTCCCGGAACTCACCTCGGGACCCCGTGACATGGCAAGATGTCCCAGAGTCCATAATCCAAGCTGGCTGAGAGACAGATGCAAGAGCACGCGGAGGTATACCGGCACTGGTTTGGGAGAAGTAAGTGCAGTAATCTCCTGTAGTGGACGGCACCCCAGGAATGACTTGTCGTTCACCAGAACCAAGCTTTGAGCCGCGTATCTTCTCGAGAACTTCTCTCTCAAATGGAGTGATGTCCGCCAGCTGATTGTCCCCACCTTCATCCGCCAGATGCGCCTTGTTGCCTCCAGAGTAAGTGTCCCTTCCACCACTGTAGCTGCCTCGACCACCTCGTCGTCCACCGCGACCACGGCCCCGACCATTCGAGGGAGTCCGTGTCGGTTTTGGGCAAAAGCGGATGTAATGCCCTGTGTCACCACAGTTGTGGCAAACGCCTCCCGTAGAAGGAGGCTGTGTGAAAGTGGCAAGAGCAGATGTGTCAGCTCCGGCCTGCTCCCCCTGGGAGATACCCTTGGTAGGCATCAGCTTCAACCGTGCTTCTTCTTGTGCCATGGCAGCTATGGCGTCTTCTAATGTCGGCAGCTGCGGTTGTGCGAGAAGTACATTCCTCCGTTGCTCAAATGCAGGGTTGAGCCCCTTCAAAAACTTCATCATCCGTTGCCGCGAGATATAATCCAGAAATTTTTGGAAATGTTTTGCAAAAGCCGGTTCAACCTGAGCATCCTCCATGCCAAGAGGATCATAATGGTCAAGATCAGACCAGTACTTCTTCAACAAGGCAGCGTACTCAGAGATGGTACGATCGTCTTGGATTACCCGATCGAGCTCATCCTGCAGTTGGAAGACTCGCATGGGGTTACCCGAACCGGAGTACATGTCTTTCAATGTTCTCCAGATATCAGCAGCTCCCTCCATTGCTTCAACGTTACCCGACACTTGGTCGGTCAAAGAGGCTGTCAACCAACCAGCCACGACATTGTTGACAATGTCCCATACAGCAAACTCCTTCGAGGAGTGATCGACAGGGGCCTTGGTGTGGCCATCTACATAACCAACCAAGCCACGTCCCTTCAGCGTCCGCATCGCCTGTCGCGACCATTTCAAGTAGTTGGTCGTGCCTTCCAACTTCGTCTCCAGCTTGTCCAACTTCCCCATTTTGTACGGTGACGGATCCACATCAGTATGGGTCACGCGTAGGGTTGCCTCCGGTAATCTCTTGGTCATGAGATCCTCGACCAGGGCCTTTATTTCTTCTGCTGTCAACTTCCCATAGATGGAATCCATGACTTCTTCAACTGCAATCAGTGAGGTGTTGTTGTTTCCTGAGTCGGCTTCTTGTGAGTCGTCTTCGTCTTAGTCAGCTATCGGGGGGAAACAACAAAACGAGATCCCTCACTGATATGTCGTAGTTTATACGACCAACTAGAACCGCGTCATGATAACGCGTTCGGACGGCTCAAGGATAACCAACGTAGTTGTGCCTCCCTGCATGAGACAAACCAGAGGTATACCAGCCGTGCAGAAACGATTGTAAAGACAACGTTTCTGAGATACGAAAATCTAAAGAGATTTCGTATTCGTAGTAGAGCTTCTAAAAAGAAGGTACTGATTCTCGAGGCAACTACAGAGATCTTCTAAAGAGAAGGAAATCTTTTTTTTTTTTTTTTTTTTTGACGGCTAGGGTTAGGGTTAGGGTTTGGATGGGGCTGCTAGAGCTAGGGTTAGGGTTTCCATTGCAAGAGAGGCTAGGGTTAGGAGGGGGGCGGGAGGTTGCTGGCGGGTGGCGGGAGGGGGGGAAGGGTGCTGGTCGGGGGGGGGGGGGAAGGGGGGGGGGGCGCTGCTGCTCCGGGGGGGGGGGGGGGCTGCTCCGGGGGGGGATTCGGCTAATTTTTTTTTTTTTTTTTTGTGGAGGGAGAGAGAGAGAGAGAGAGTTATGGCTCTGATACCATGTAGAAAATGAGTCTAATTTCTCAGATAATATTATTGAGTGCTACTGCCTACTACTTATAGAGGGTCCAACCCCTCTTCATATTACATCTAACCGATGTGGGACTAAAGTCCCTTATTTACTCTCAACAGATTCCTATGCATATATGTCTTATTATATTATTCCTTAATTGTGAGGTGACTAACTATGCTAGTGACTATGGGTTAGCATAAAATCTTGAATTTTTTACTAGTGTAACCTAGGACATAACTTTGATGAGATAAGAGATGTAATATGCATTTTGGGATTATTGAAATTGGAGAGACGATTTGTCTGATGGCTGATATTTTCAACTATTTTTATGTTTGATTTTTATTGAAAATGAGAAGCTAGCTTTATCTATAATTTTAGATATTCTATTGAACTCAAATAAGGGAAGATTGTTCTTTTTTTTTTTTTACATGTAGGATGTGAAGTAAATTAAAAGAAATAAGGACATTTGTTAAATGACATTACATGTAAAAAGCTATGTAATTTGTTCGATTATTTTCTAGAGCAGACCTATTTGGTGAAGCGCTTACCACCAATTATTAGGCCGGAACGACCTTAATTGACTTAGACGAGAGCCTAAGAGTTCTTGGTACCCGAGGTTCTCACCTTGTTTGCAAGGGAAGGATACGTACCCAAATAAGTGATCGTGGTGCCTTGTCATATCCCTAGGTGCCAGGAGGCACCTTACCTCGTATACCGCCTTTTTGTAACAACAAAGCTTTTATCCCAAGTTGTCTATTTGAATCCTTTTCTTCCATCTATCTCTGTTAATGGCTATATCCTCGTAACATTAGCAAAAGCAATATCCTTTGTTAGAGCCTCAATCCAAGTTCTTTTAGGCTTACCCCTTGTCTACCGCCTCTTCGGTGCCTTTAAATCACCGCAACAAAATCCTTCTCAACATGACTTGGGCACAAAATTTGGTTGGATTTGGGTGTAATTGGCTTGGATTTCCAAAGACACATCCAGACATGACTCAGATAGAGGTTCCGCCTACCACCACAGTTGGAGCTTTCTGCTAATGCGAACATTGATGCCCCTGTTGCTTGCCACCACTGCTGGATTCTGCTGTGAAAGGGAAAGCAGAGAAACCTTAATCCACACAGTCGATATCAGTTAGCTCAAAGGATTGGATCAGTTAGGTCTCTTCTTGATGACTTGGGACGTATCAGGAGGGACCAGACTGAGTGTTAGTTGTACTTCATCTTATATTTAAGGTGCGAGTTGTATTGGTTCAATATTGATGCAGGTCGGCCAGGTAGAACTCACTCATCTTCGGGTTGGTTTTCATTTCAAAAATTGCTTTAGGCTCAGTTTTGTATTAAGATGTGATCTTTCTATTTAACTTGGGTCAATTGACATCCATTGAAGAGCATATGCATGACAACTTAATGTCCTGCAGGAAGTCAATATACTACATTAATTTCACTAATAATCTCTCTATATGTATATATGGCTGCATGTATGTCCATACATAGTTGATATAATATACTGTCCATTAGCAGAGCGAATGGAATTTGTTAGTGACCTATGTTGAAAGGCATGATACATAATTGGCAAAAGTTTCAGCCTATGTCCTTAAAACCATTAATCTTTGAGGAAAGCATAGGAGGTTCCTATATATCTTCTCCAATCTTATAGGCTTTTAGCAGCATTCATATAACAAAAATCTGGAGATAAAAACGGTAATAACATGGCACCTCAGAGTTTCTCGTGTATCAGTACTTTCAGGTTTCCTTTGAATATGTTTTGCTTGATTACTAGCAATTGGTTTGTCATCTGCAGTTATATAAAGCACTGAGTGGGGTTGTTGCCTTCAAATATATGTATGGATTCTGTGATTAATATTTGAAAAATCTGTAAATGATCTAGTGTTGATTGAACATGTAATGGTATGTTATAGAACCTGTGTACTCTTTTTTAAACCTTGTTGGTTTCATGTTAACAGTTATCATCTTTTCTTGCTTTTTGCCTATCTAAACATTTTATACTCTAATCTTTTAAAGCACATATTCAGAAGCTATATTGTTGTAATATCGCAGAAGTTACATATGCTAGTGCTCATATATAGGCTTTAGCACAAAACCTGCTTGCTAATTATGTCGAGTTGAAGCTGATAATATATTCTTGTGATATCAGGAGTATAATAAGCATGATAAGGAGCCCGCTAAGTACATCAAGCAATGGAATGGTGTTAAACCAAAGACTGGAGCACCATACACCTGTGATATTGGATATGAACGCTTTCTTGGACCTGAGGTCATTTTTCTTATTTATAGTTCTATTTATTTTCTGAAAATGATATCACTTCCTTTCCTATAATCTCAATGCCGTTAACAATTTCTTTCTGGAACCCGATCATCATATGAAATGCCTGACTATGGATACTTTGCAGTTATATTTCTGTGGAAATCTAAAGGTACCCACCAAAATTTCGAATTAATGCTCGATACTAGAAGTATATCTTTTCTTAAAATGAATTTTTAGGATTAGGTTCTTTAAAAATTCTGCAAGTAATTTGAGATGTTTAGTTTAACGCTGTTCCAGTTTTTTTAGGGCTATTAACCTGCCAACTTCCGTTTTACAATTTGATCAGAACCCTTTTGTAGCACTTCCAACTTCCTTGTGTTCAAGTATAGTGTCTTGATGATATTATCTTTGTTATACGTTAGTACCACATGGTAGCAATTGTATAGTTGTCTACTTTTGTTGAGACAATCTGGGAGGTGCCATATAGACATACTCAACCAAGTCACCATGAAGAAAGGCATTCTCACATTGATGTGATAAATAGGCCATGATCGAACAGAAGGAGCAACCAACAGTGCAAACAATGGTCATCTTGGCAACAGGTGCAAAAGTCTCCCATTAATCAATACATACTGTTGTGGAAACTCGCGAGCTATGAGTTGAGCCTTGTACTGTGAATAGTGCCATATGCAAGCGTCTTTACCTTATAAACCTACTACAACTAATATGAGATTATCCCGTATGGAGAGACGTAAGACCCCAGTTATGAGTCTTTTGAAGAGCCTGAAGCTTGACACCCTGATCAGTAGCTCTTACGAACTCTGAACACCTTGATCAGTAGCTCGCCGCAGCAGATGATGGACTAACGACTCTTAATTAAGCAGTTCAGACTTGAAAATACTTCCGAAATGCACATATGACATCGTCTATAACTATTTCAATACACTTGTTAATTTATGCCTACTTTGTCATTTCTTATCATCAGCATGAACCATCAAGCAATATCTGTTATACTTTCCAATTTTAGTTGGTTATTAGATACTTCTCAACGTTTAGAACATAGTTCGGAAATCACTATGCTTGTTTTTTCTTCTTATATGTTAACAATTGAATCGTGTTTCTTCCAACTTCTGCTTCTCATTATAATTTCGTATGTTAAAATGATTTATACAGATTTTCTTCCATCCTGAGATTTACAATAGTGATTTTACAACACCTTTACCTGTTGTTATCGATAAGTGCATTCAGTCAGCGCCCATCGACACAAGGAGAGCTTTGTATAAGGCAAGTAAGGTTAAATGCTTTTAGTAGTATAAATTCGTACCGTCTCTATTTCAACTTTTATGTCTTTTTTGCTTACACTTGTCTATCTCAGAACATAGTGCTGTCTGGAGGGTCGACCATGTTCAAGGATTTCCATAGAAGGTTACAACGGGATTTAAAGAAGATAGTGGATGCTCGGGTTGTAGCATCAGAAGCTCGACTTGGCGGAGGTGTAAAAGTAAGCATACAAAATATCTCTCTGGGTATATAATATTCTTGATAGACTGCCTTATTCCGTTTTTGGTTCCAGGCCCAACCCATTGAAGTTAATGTAGTCAGCCATCCTATCCAGAGATTTGCTGTTTGGTTTGGAGGTTCTGTACTTGGATCTACACCAGAATTTTATGGGGTATATTTTCCTATACATTTTTTTTTTCTGTTTTATCCCGATTAACTTGTGAATATATTGTTAGATTCCAACCGAATGAAACAGTTGTAAGAACAACGTTCCAATGCAACACTTCTAGGAAGGTGCACAACCAGAGATCCTATAAGGATTTTGGAATACGAAAATCTAAGAAGATTTCGTATACGAAGCAAACGATAGCAGTGCTTATAAAAAGAAGGTACTAATCGAAATGCTAAAGGCAGCAGTAAAGGTGACAGGCGATTGATGGAAAGGTGGTGTCCTGCTGGGGTGTCAAAAACACCAGTGCTCAAAGCTAGATCCGTCCACACGGTCAGCTTCCAGGAACCAGCAAGTTCAAGTGAACTCTGGAACGCTCTAGAAAAATGTTCTAAGACGGACTGCTCGGAACGACAAGGACAGAAAAAGAATACTCGAGTTGCTGTTGAAGGTGCTGGAACTCCAGTGGCTCGAGGAACTCTCTCTTCTCTCTTTTTGGAATTTTTCAGAATGATAATTTTTCTATCTAACGAGAGAGAAGTGAGGCCTTGAATATATAGCTACTGTTATAACTGCTCAGATCCGCAATGTGTGCCACGAAATAACGTCAGATCCACTATTCCAGGATCAGTTATCGCATATTACGGATCATTTTGAATGAGAACAGCCACTACCTGTGCGCATTGCGCCAATGAACGAGTTGCGCGCGCGCCTACAGCCGCATTGCGCGCACTGCGCACGCTGTGGCGCAACTGGCGCACCTGGCGCACCTTGCGCACTGGCGCACCTTGCGCACCTGGCGCAACTTGCTCACTGGCGCAACTTGCGCACCTGGCGCACGCGCGTACCCCGCGCAACCCAACGCTCCCGCGCACCTTGGGCGCACAACTGGGTCGCGCAACGTGGGCGCGCAACGTGGCTCGCGCAACGAGCGCAACTTAAGCGCACTATGCGCCTAGTGACGATGCTGACGTGCTAAGTGCAAAGTGCGCCAACAAAACGCCACATTACGCTTCAAGAGCCCATGAGCCCGAGTCCGAGTCCGAGTCCGAGTCACTAAGCCCCTACGGGGCTTAGCCCCAATGAAAATTAATTTCCCAAGAGCAAAAAGTATGGATGTTTTTCTTGGAGCCTTATCCTTACCTCTTAGTAAAATCATCCACATGGTTCCCTCCTTAGGGTCACCACCCCATGTGCATATCCCAACAACACATACTCATATATATGTTGAGATAACTCATGGTGCTTTTTCAATGTGGGACTAAACTTTACAAAGCATGTTGAGAGCAAGCTCTCTTCATGTCAAGGAGCAAGAGCACCAACAATCCTCCACATATCTCATCATATATATATGTGTCTAGGGTTGAGCGTTTCCCACAGTAACTGTCCATTTTGCATTAGGATAGATGTCGCTGACGACTTGAATCTTCCTGCATGGGTTAAATAACAATGCGATACAAGAATGGACTATGCCTTGAATTCTGCACCACAATTGTAATTCTTCCCACTCACAAAGTGTAGTTACATGTGCTTCTGGCTGCACATTAAAGGCCGTGTGTCAGCCTGGTTTCAGTGTATAATTTTGGGCGTCTACAAGTTTACCTTCAAGAGACGGCCTGATATCTCTTTCCATACACTATAGGTAAGTTCTTTATTAAAGAGACATGTCATGAAGCCTTGCGCTTCCTTGCGGTGCTACGCCGCTATGATATGGCCTAAAGCTGAGGCATTACCCCTATCTGGGAACCTCATCGTAGTGTCATACTACTGCAGCATAAGGTCACAGCCTCTTTGTAGTGCCATTCTACCCAGCATGAAACCTAAGGCTTCCTTGCGGTGTTATGCCGCAACGACATGGCTTGCAAGGCCGAGGCTTTACCCCTACTCGGGTACCTCATCGTGGTGTCGTGCCACTGTAACATGGGGTCATCCTCCCCTTTGTAGTGCTGTCTACAACTCTTTAATTTCATTATACAGCATTAGGCTACTTGCCTATTTGCGGTGCTACGCCGCTATGACTTGGCTTGCAAAGCCGAGGCATTATCCCTACCTGGGAACCTCATGGTGGAGTCATCCCACTGTAGCATGGAGTTTTACTCCTTGTAGTGCTGTGCTACCGTACTTCCTGTAAAGCACACCAGGCATTCACTCTGCCTGAGAACTTATTAAGGCTTTTAAGCCAACCTCAACACAGGATCCGTTTTCCGCATAAAATACATAGTAGACAACAGTGGTTATGGGTTCGTAACCCTTCCATGTTCCCAAGAACAAGTACCCACTGTTACCTGATAGTTTTCCAGTCAGTGGTCCTCCCTTGAACCAAAAGTTAGATGTCTAGTAGATTTCTCTTTGAACTAATAACATAAAACTTTATGGTAGGATTACAAAAACATACTATCAGAATGCCTTCAAGCCCATCTTCCCTGCTGTGTGTTCAACCAGCTGACGCTTGAGGTCCTTCGTAAACGGATCCGTCAGGTTCTCCTGACTCTGAACATCGATGACTGCAATGACACCTCTCTTGATGAGATCGTTCACTGCCCTGTGCTTTAATCGCACAGTTCTATTCTTTCCGTTGAAGAGATCATTTGATGCCACCGCCGCAGTCGCTTGGTTGTCGCAGTATATCGAAATTGCCGGTATCTGCGCTCAAACCACTGGAAGATCATACATGAGCTCCCGAAGCCATTCTGTTTCATCTGCTGCGGTATCAAGTGCAAAGAACTCAGATTCCATAGAAGACCGCGAGAGCATAGTCTGCTTCTTCGACTTCCACGATATAGTAGCTCCACCCATTGTGAAAATGAATCCACCAGTGGACCTCTCGCTCTCCAACTCTGAGTACCAGCTGGCATCACTGAAGCCTTCTACTACCGGCGGCTCTCCGCTGAAGTGCAGTGCATATGTCTGAGTCTTCTTGAAATATCTCATAACACGCTTCACAGCTTTTCAGTGCTTAACGCCTGGATTGCTCGTGAATCGACTCAGCATTCCCACAGCGAAAGCTATGTCAGGCCTAGTGGCAGTAGTAGTGTACATCAAACTCCCGATGACGCTAGCGTATTCCAATTGCCTGACGCTTTCCTTCGAGTTTGGCTCCAGCTTCTGATCACTTCGGTACGGCGTATCAATTATGGGAAGATCATGATATTCGTATCGAGCGAGCATCTTCTCTATGTAATGAGATTGTGACAGTGCTAATCCATTGTCTGTCCGGATGATCTTGAGTCCCAAGATAACATCAGCATCCCCAAAGTCCTTCATTCTGAACTTTGTCGAGAGGAACTTCTTTGTCTCAGTGACACAGCTTATATCCGTACCTAGGATTAGCATGTCGTCCACGTATAGACAAACGATGACTCCTCTTCCGTCAGCAAATTTAGTATAGACACACTTGTCTGTTTCGCTGACCTTGTAGCCGTTTGACCTTAAAACTTTGTCAAACTTCTCATGCCACATTTTGGGAGCTTGCTTTAAGCCGTATAGAGATTTTACCAACTTGCAGACTTTGTCTTCTAGGCCTCTGACGACAAATTCTTCTGGCTGTTGCATATATATCTCCTCGGTCAGCTCGCCATTCATGAATGCTGTTTTTACATCCATCTGGTGTATCACCAGTTTGTGTATTGCCGTAAGGGCAATTAACAATCTGATGGTTGTCATCCGTGCTACTGGAGCATATGTGTCAAAGTAGTCGATTCCCTGCTGTTGACAAAATCCCTTGGCCACTAGCCTGGCCTTGAACTTGTCATTGGTTCCATCAGCTTTCATCTTCTTCTTGAAGATCCACTTGCATCCGATGGGTTTTGCTCATTTGGGTAAGTCAACTAACACCCATGTGTTATTGGAGGTAATTGAGTCAATTTCATTGTCTATTGCCTCCTTCCAGAAGACAGCATCTCTGGTCTTCATCGTCTCATCATAGGTAAGCGGATCTGTTTCCACATGATAGGTGACGAAGTCATCTCCGAAGCTCTTCGGCCTCCTTGCTTGCTTCGTCGACGGCTCAGCGAGTTCTGGTTCAATTGTTGTTTCTCTACCAACAACTTCATCTTGGACTACTGGCTTATATGAGATTTCAGTCTCATTTGCACCTACATCATTCTCCGGAATATCTGGAAGAACAATGTTTTTATCTCTTGCAAACTTGTCTTCAAAATATTCAGCATCGCGAGATTCGATGATATGATTTGACTCAATATCAAGAAATCTCCGAGCATCACTCTTCTCGGCATAACCCAAGAAGATCGCCTTCGTAGTCCTTGTCCCTAGCTTCTGAATCTTCAGATCTGGGAGCTTCACATAAGCCAGACACCCCCACACTCGAATGACATTCAAGTTAGGTCTGACTTTGAACTAGAGTTCATGAGGAGTTATGTCAGAAGTTGCATAAGGCACTCTGTTCAGAATGAAAGTGGCCGTTAATGCAGCTTCTCCCCAGTAGCATTTTGGAAGACCTGCAGTTAGCAGCATTGAGTTCATCATTTCTGTCAACGTTCGGTTCTTCCTCTCTGCTACTCCGTTAGATTGAGGAGAATACGGAGCAGTAATCTCGCAGATGATTCCATGTTCTTTGCAGAACGATGCGAATTCATGAGACCGATATTCTCAGCCTCGATCACTTCTCAACATCTTGAGTTGTTGTCCAGTTTGCCGTTCAGCTTCGGCCCTGAACTCCTTGAACTTCTCGAACGCTTCGTCTTTGGATTTGAGCAAGTAGACGAATGCGTATTTAGAGAAGTCATCGATGAAGGTTATGAAATACTTCATCCCGGCTTTTGTAGAGAATTGTTTGAAGTCACAAATATCGGAGTGAACCAACTACAGAAGATCTGTGCTTCGATTGACCCGATGAAAGGATTTTCTAGTGATCTTTGTCTGAGCACATACTTCACATTTCTCTACCTTACCCCCACACTTGGAGATAAGTCCTAGACTAGACATTTTGTTTATTCTTTTACAATGAACATGTCCTAGCCTATTATGCCACAACTCAAGAGAATAATCAGAAAGAGCGATTGCATTAATTTCATTGGACTGGTTTACAAGCTGAATTTTAAACATCCCTTCGGTTTGATAAGCCTTTCCGAAGTATGTTCCCTTCTTGGACATCACCATCTGACCAGCATTGATGTCCATCCTCAAGCCTGCGTTGCTAAGCAGACTCCCAGAGATCATGTTCTTGGCAATCACCGGAACATGCTTTACTCCTTGGAGCGTCAGAGTGTTTCCGGAAGTGAGTTTCAGCTCCACAGTCCCGATCCAAAGAACTTTAGCTTGGGCCTGGTTCGCCATGACAACCTTCTCAGAAGTTGGCTGGTACGTGACGAACCATTCCCTCCTAGAACAGACATGGCAAGTCGCACCAGTGTCTATCCACCAGTCAGAGTCAGCCCCCATAGTTGTGACTTGAGCGATCATAGCAACGAGGTTAGAAACCAAAGAAACCTTACTAGGCTCACCTTTCTCTGATTGTTTGGGCTTGGATCTGCATTCACTCTTGTAGTGGCCTTTCTTTCCACAATTGAAGCAAGTCACGTGGGACTTGGACTTCTGTTGCTTGAATGAAGGACCCTTAACTTTCAGATTAGTGGAATCCTTCTTTTTGTGATGAGAAGCCACCTGCTTCCCCTTGGGCTCTCTCGTCTGCACCAGATTGGCCTTGGCCAACTGTTTGGACAGAGTGTCCATCTTCTGTTGAGAACGCATCTCGTCCTCAACATGGATCTCTTGAAGGAGATCTTCCAAGCTGATATCCAGCTTCTTCCGGTGCATTCTTGCATAGAATGTACTCCATCCTGCGGGAAGTTTAGAGACAATCCCTTCAACGACAAACTTGTCGACGAGGGGCATTTTCTCGTCTTCTAGCTTCTGGTGCAGCTTCAAGAACTCTTTTACTTGAGGTAGCATTGCCTTCTCGTCTTCGAAGAGCCACTTGTGGTACTTCTCGACGATGAAGATTTTCGAGACGCGTGCACAACAGAACGCCCAACCCGGCGAAGCTGCCGCCGAGGTGGTGCCTCCTTGCACCGTCCCTGCTGTCCAGGAAGAGGGCCCGTCTAAGCCCTCAGCAGCCAATAAGCAGAAGCAGGTGGAGGCTCGTTTCGACAGACCTCTACGAAAGGAGAATGCTTCGGGGCTAGCCAAGCCCCACAACTTCGACATACTGGCACAACTGGCCAGTACTCCTGCCCGCCTATCTTTGTTCGAGCTCCTGCGTCTTTCCAAAGACTCCCGAGAAGCTCTCTGTGAAGCTCTGAAGGATGCCGAATCCTTTCTCAGTCAGGTCAAGCAGCCTGAAGACCTCCCAACTACTTGTGCGCACTGTTATTGTGCGGATAAAGTTATCCCAAACATAACTTTCACCCAACAAGACATGCTGCTTAAGCACCACCGACATAACCGGCCGCTGTATTATACAGGGTATATCGGTTCAGTCAAGGTGAACCGGATTCAGATCGATCCGGGGTCTTCTCTCAGCATCATTCCGAAGGCGCTGCTATCAACACTGGGGATCCCAATGTACCGGCTGGCGCCCTCCAACACAACCATCAGTGGCTTCAACGCTAGCAAAAGCGAGCCACTGGGCAAAATTCGACTGAAGTGTCACATCGGTAACCTCAGAACTGAGGTGACCTGCTATGTTGTGGATGCCGAGGTCAACTACAACATCCTGCTCGGTCGACCATGGCTACATGAGTACATGGTGGTGCCATCCACGCTCCACCAATGCATGAAATATATATCCACCAACGGCGTCATCCGGACGGAGTTCGCAGACATCGATCCTTTCAAAGGGATTGAAGCCTACTTCACCGATTCCGACTTATACAAGTCACTTGACGAGGAGGACGCCAATGATGCTGATGACGAGGGAGAGACGGCAGCTGAGCCGGACATGGAGCCTGAGATGACTCCCGATGCCCCTTTGAAGATCCGACTCAAGGGCAAACCGTCCCAGAAGGTGCCTCCAATGAGCATCAAGCTACCAGGAAAAGCACCAACTCCTGAAGCTCCCCTGAAGATACGCCTCAAGGGAAAGTCGCCTCAAACATCGGCTCCCCTGGTGGCAAAATTACAGGGGAAGGCACCAATCACTGGAGGCGCAGTTGAGGCACCTCTGAAGGTGCGTCTTAAGGGCAAGCCGCCGCAGTCATCCAAGATGCCAGGGAGGGCTCACATAACCCTCTCGGACCCCAAAATCAAAGCTGTGGTGGACTCTCCTGATCCAACCCCAGTGCTTACAGATGAGGAGCTTGGCGAATATATCTCTGCTGATGTAGATGCACCCTCCTTAGACAATGTAATCCCACGGATAAAATCTCGTATTTCATCAATAATAGAGTGTCTTTTAATTATTCTTGTCTTCCACATTGGAATGCCATGTATACATTAGATAACGCTCTACGGTCGTTGCAAACACAAATAACGACCGTCCATCATGTAAATCGAGTAGTCTCGTCTCAAGGAGTCTGTTACATAGTCCCTCCACGGAGTCGAGACGAAGGATCCATCATCTTTGGCAAAGTCGAGCGTCATCAAGACCTCCCGCCACTCGAGCCAGAACCTGATACCGGCAGAATACAAGTCTATCGGTACACGGATACGGCAAAGCACATCATCCAAAAGATGGGCTACGACCTGAAAAGCAACAAAGGCCTAAACTACGGCAAGGGTCGACGTCTCCCTCTCCGGCTTCCAACACCTAAAGGAAAGCCGCAGAACTATTACAATCGGACTCGACGGGGGGTAGGCTATGTCACGCCGCCATCAACTCCGGAGAGTTCAGACGCAGAAGACGTAGAACATTCCCACTCGTCCGAAGCATCGACTTGGGATTCCGATACCAATATCGGATCAGTCTTCAGGAAAGTGCTGTCAGCTAACATGACATCAGCACAACCTCAAAAAGATGAAGGCGAAGACCAAGTGCCGGAACCCTTCGAAGAAGAACCCTGGGCTCAACGCCTAGGAGAACAATGGGAGTCTCGTTTCGAGTTACGTGAACCTCCCACCGAAGACGAAGTCGAGCAGATCGACCTTGGGGACGGGTCTTCTTCCAAACCCATCTTCATCAGCAAAAGCCTAGAAGGAGAAGACCGAGAGTCTTTAATCCAACTGGCTAAGTAGTATATCGACGTCTTCGCCTGGAGCTACGAAGACATGCCGGGACTCGATCCACAGATTGCAATGCATAGGTTGAACATCTTACCCGATGCCAAACCTATTAAACAACAACAGCGACGCTTCCGGCCGGACATCATGAATGCCATCGATCAAGAGGTGGACAAGCTCTTGACCAGCGGCTTCATCCGTGAGGAACAACACCCAGATTGGGTAGCCAACGTCGTACCTGTCACCAAAAAGAATGGGAAGATACGAGTCTGTATCGACTTCAGGGATCTCAACTCTGCTTGCCCGAAGGACGAATTCCCGCTTCCAATCACTGACGTGATACGTGTGGCTTCGAACGCATGTCTTTCATGGACGGGTATTCAGGCTACAATCAAATCAAGATGTTCCCCGATGACGCGAAACACACGTCATTCAGGACTCCAAAGGGTGTTTTCTGCTACACAGTGATGCCTTTCGGCTTGAAGAACGCCGGTGCGACATACCAACGAGCTATGAGCACCATCTTCCGTCAACATCTTCGCAAGACAGTCGAATGCTATGTTGACGACATCGCAGTCAAGAGCCGCCTCAAAGGAGATCACCTACAGGACCTGAAGACAGTCTTCGATCTCATGCGGGCACATCAACTCAAGATGAACCCCGCTAGATCCTTCCTGGGGTTTCTAGCGGAAAATTCTTGGGCTTTGTCATCACGGCGAAAGGCATTCATGTTGATCCCGAGAAGACCAAAGCCATCCTCAACATGGACCCTCCGAAGAATCTTCGAGAACTTCGGGACTTACAGGGACGTCTGGCATACATCCGGAGGTTCATAGCAAACATTTCCGGTAAATGTCAACCCTTTACTCAGCTCATGAAGAAGGGAGTCTCTTATGTCTGGACAGAGGAGTGCCAAAAGGCTTTCGACGACATCAAGGCTTACTTGACAAGCCCGCTAGTCCTGGTAGCACCTGTCGCCAGCAAACCATTTCTCCTCTATGTCCGTGCCATGGATCATTCCCTTGGCGCTCTGCTGGCTCAAAACAGCGATACAGGCTACGAGCAAGCGATCTACTACCTCAGTCGAACGCTCATCGGGGCCGAACACCGGTACAACCCCGTTGAAAAGGAGTGCTTGGCCTTGGTGTTTGCCATCCAGAAGACTCGCCATTATGTCTCGGGCCAGACAATTCATGTCATCTCCCGAGTCAATCCACTCAGAGTCCTCGTGACGAAGCCAGGGTCATTAAACTCCCGGCTAGCTACATGGGCGATCCTGCTAACACCATACAACATGGTGTTTGTGCCACAAAAAGCCGTTAAGGGTCAGGCCCTGGCCGACTTTTTAGCTGCACACCCCATCCCGGAGTCCTCAAGACTCTATGAAGACATCCCGGATGAGGTTCAAGAATCAAATGTCACCGAAGGAAGCTCCGTTTGGCGGATGTTTTTCGATGGCGCTTCAAGAACAGGCCCCAAAGGCCAGATCGTCGCAGGAGTGGGGGTAGTCTTAGTCTCCCCCGATCAGCTGGTCATCCAGCGTGCTTACTCTCTTTCGAAGCCGTGCTCCAACAATGTTGCCGAGTACAACGCGCTCATTATGGGACTCCAGCTGGCACAACAGCTGGGGGTGGATCATCTGGAAGCCTACGGCGACTCGAAACTCGTCGTAAACCAGATCCGAGGGCAATACGAGGTTCGCCATGAAGATCTGATCCCTTACCATGAAGTTGCATTGAACATCATTTCAACCTTCACCGGGTTCTTCATCGAACACGTACCTCGTCTACAAAACCTAGAGGCTGATGCTCTGGCTGGCCTCGCGGCCTCATTAGCAGCACCCCTTGGGACTCAACACTACGTCACGGTAGTTGGCCGAGACTTGGTTTGTCCTAGAAACAACCTATGCTTACGAGTGGCCCACGCCATGCCGACAAGTACTGGTGTTAATGTCCGAGACTGGAGGTTCCCGTTCATCGACTTCGCCGTCTACGGAATTCTCCCAGAGGACCCGAAGGAAGCCGTCTCAGTCAGGAGACGTTCTCTTCGATTCTATTATGATACAACCACTAAAATGCTGTACCGACGCTCCTACGATGGTCTTCTCCTTCGATGCCTGTCCAACGAAGAGGCGACCGAAGCTCTTCGAGAAGCTCATGACGGAACTTGCGGAGCTCATCAACCTGGTCCTAAGTTGCAGGATCGACTGCGACGCATGGGCTACTATTGGCCAACCATGGCCGCTGATGCTGTCGACTATGCTAAGAAGTGCCATGCGTGCCAACTTCACGCAGACTTCATTCATACGCCGTCAGAACCACTACATCCTACAGTCGCCTCCTGGCCCTTCGAAGCCTGGGGCATGGACATTGTAGGACTGATCACCCCTCCTTCATCAAGGGGGCACCGCTTCATCCTGGCCATTACCGATTACTTCTCCAAGTGAGCAGAAGCAGTCCCATTGGCGGAAGTAAAGAGCTCTAGAGTGGTCAGCTTTATCAAACACCATGTCATTTACCGTTTCGGAGTACCCAGGCAGATCATCCATGATAATGGTCCTCAGTTCATCAGCCATATTTTCGGCAGATTCTGTGACAAGAGTCGCTTAAGAACGTGGCCTCAACCGCCTACAATCCAGCAGCAAACGGATTGGCCGAGGCGTTCAACAAAACTATCGTTAGGCTGCTCCAAAAGGTCGTGTCATCCAACAAATGCGACTGGGACGAAAAGCTTGGCGAATGTCTTTGGGCCTACCGCACAACGGTACGAACCCCAACAGGCAACACACCATTCTCCCTGGTCTACGGGAGTGAAGCGGTACTGCCTCTCGAGATCCAGATACCCTCACTCCGCGTAGCAATCACAAACAAACTCACAGAAGAGGACAATCAACGTCGTCGTCTGCGGGAGCTGGAGGCACTTGACGAAAAGCGTCTCCTAGCTCAACAACGTATCGAACTCTACCAAGCCCGTATATCACAGACTTTCAATAAGAAGGTCAAACAAAGAACTTTTCAAGTTGGCAACCTGGTTCTGGCAGTCAGGAGGCCGATGGTGTTAACTCACAAGACACCAGGAAAGTTCGAGCCCAAGTGGGAAGGACCTTTCATCATTGAGACGGTATACTCAAACGGTGCTTACTGCCTCGCCAAACCCAATGGGGACTTGTTCATGATGCCCATCAACGGCAAGTTCCTGAAGAAGTACTACTCTTGACATCTTTCAGATATGTGCTTCCACAAGGGGATCTATGGACCCAATCATCAGGATTCACAGACAATTCCCTTCCAACAAAACCATACGCTTCCAGAACCCAGCTGTTCCGTAGCATCCTCCAGTAGAAAGACAACCACGTCCACATCACCTCTGAGTTGTCCCTCTACACCCTACAAAGCGGAATCTTACACTTCGTAAGCCTACGCTATCCTTCATGTTTACCACGTCCACATTACCTCTGAGTAAACATCTCGTACAAACAACCCCTGCGTTGTCGTACATTGATCGCAGAACTTTCACGTCCACATCACCTCTGAGTTGTTCAGCGTATCCCCCAGGATCATTCCTACCACGTCCATAATACCTCTGAGTAGGAAGATTCTATCATTTGAACCCCAATGATTGCCACGTCCACATTACCTCTTGTTTGCCATTAAAATTCTTTGATGTAAATTTCAATACAAACAGAACAGTGTTACAATATAGGACTTAGATGTAGCCCTAGAAGTACACTTTTGTTTAATCTGGGTCCCTTGTGCCGATGGAGCGAGTGGTAATGCGTTGACTCCGTTGACGAGCTGACGACGGTTATCGGTTCTCTGAAGGTGTGGATTGCTCTGGGTGCTGGAGCTTGTTGAGAGGAGGAAGACGTTGAGTGTCTGAATCTGCCTCTCTGGTGATATGTTCGTTCGTATCTGTCTGTGTGTCCGGAAGAAGGAAATGATTCCTCTATTTATAGCTGGTCAGGTTGGCTGCTCATGCGCGCATATGTAGGATGCGCCGGTGCGTGGGGACGCCACGTGTTGATTGCTGATGGAGGCGCATGGGTGATGCGCCCTGATCGAGGGGTTGACTTCTTCATACTGCTGTTGTGAACCGGCACGTAGCGGAGAAGAAGATCTTTCTGTTGCTGAGATCTTGGATGAGTTGAGTCAAAGGACAGGTGTCATCGACCCATGGCTCGGGGATCTCGGATTTGGTGGGGAATGATCTGGTAGGATGCGCCTAGGATTGGGCGCATGAGGAGACTTTGGCTCGTAACCTTTAGGAGTCACTAACCATTCTGGGCGCATGGCTTTTGAGGCGCATGCAGGCGACTTTCCTTCTGTCTTTTGGGATCAGAGAGCAGTCTGGGGCGCATGGCTTTTGAGGCGCATGCAGGTTTGGGCGCATGGCCGCGGAGGCGCATGCGGGTGGTTGAGTGGCCACGTGGCAGTAGCCGTCGGAGTAAAGTCATGATGATGCTGACGTTGCCGACGCTTCGTCTTCTAAAAAAGCTGCCGACCGTTCAGGCTTTGGAAGACGTGCTGCCAACTCTGTCAGTTCAGCATTTAATGTTTGTGACATTCGATGGACAGCTGAGGGGGCGCGTCGATTGGCGTTCCACTGGGTATGGGGACGCATCCTCTGTGATGCGCTTGGTTCTGAAGGGCGCATCTGTGTGATGCGCCTGAAGTCGAAGGGCGCGTGCGGCTGTTTCGTTCCTTGAGTGCTTTAAATAGCCGTTTGGTTGAATTCGAGGCGTCCGGTTCATTTATTAAATGCAAGTTCATTGCTCAGAATTCGGAGAGCCATCCACTTGGCGCGTGGGTTTGATCTGCCCGACCTATAAATAGTGGCATGGAGAGAGGGTTTGCTTCTCGTTCTCTCACGTACTTCCAATCATGAACTTGGGTACTCGAGTGCATTCTGTTGACGAAGTGCTCCCGAGGGTGAAGATGAGACGCCATGTCGTTGTTGCTGCACTTGAAGGTGACTGTTACATCCAAAAGACGGAGTCAAGGGCTTCTGAGGCAGGCGGAAGGTGCCTGTTGCATCCAATGATAGGGATGCTCGGGCCTCGTCTCCGTTGTTTTGGAAGGGCCGTAGATCGGAATGGCGGTGCCCTGACCGTCTTCCTTTGGCTTTGGGGGCTCTTTCTCTGGATGGGGGTGTTAATTGCCACCCTCACCCTGCTCGGCCAGGTGAGCCTGGCTGGAAGAGCAGCACATAATTGGGCTGCTGAAGGGGATGCGCCTTGCTGAGGGCGCATTGTGGGATGCACTCGATTGAAGGCGCATGGTGATTGCTGCGCCTGACTGGAGGCGCATGGTGGCTGCTGCGCCTGCCTGGGGGCGCATGATGACTGCTGGCCGTAGACTTAGGATCTTTCCTTTGTAGAAGTTTTCCTTTGTACAGCCTTCTCTAGACATGTAATAGACTTTTATCTGTGAAATAAGAAGTTCTCTTTCCATGTCTATACTTGTTGCTTTTGCTGTGAAGTATTTTGTCCAAGCTCTGGCGTATGTAGTGTCCGGCGCATGGACTTTCTGGTTGTGAAATTCCATGCTTCTACACGACCTCCTTCAAAGTTTTCAAAACTTTTGGATAAGTTTTGGAATACTTTGAATAAGAAGCATGGAGGTCAGGTCACATGACTGTTTGGAGCGCATGCCTGTTCGGGCGCATGCTCCTCTTAGTTAATGATGATGATGCCTCGGTAACCAAAGAGATTAATGATGATCTTTTGGTTTTATTTGCTGTTATCTCTTCACAGAACCCAAGGCGACGGCTGAGATCACACATCATCGGTTCACGCGTGCGACTGAGCCCTATCACCATTGTGACTCCGGCCGACGTTCGCCCTGCTGTGACGGGTGGGTATCATCACTACTTTCTTTGTTCAGGCGGTCTTTGGATCATGCGACTGAGTTGACAACTCTCTTTTGCCGACGCGTACGGACCACTGTCCTTGCCGAGGTTTCACCCCGCCAACGTGCATAGGCTTAGGCCTTTATCATGCACCGAGGTTTAACTGCGGACGCGCATGGGTTCACACCCTAAATGCGTCGAAGCCTGTGCTGATGCGCATGGGTTTATGCCCTGATGATGCGCCGAAGTCTGTGCTGATGCGCATGGGTTTACACCCAGATGATGCGCCGAAGCTTTTGACACACCTTGTCTTTTTGCCTGATCTTTGATTTTTGTTGTGCCAGTATTGATGACGATTCCGCTGCTGAATGAGGTCCTTCTGGATGCCTCCCTTTGTCAAATGGGAGTTGATTTTGACGAGGCTGTTGTCAATCCTGCCAAGGGTGTTATCTTACATGATCAACCTCCTGAAAGGGTGTTGCAGATCCAGAACCAGTTGCCAACTTTCCTCCAGAATATGATGGAGAGCGGAAAACTGAAATCTGCTGAATCCGGCGATGTGACTTTCTTGAGGCCCGCCTTTTTGTTTGGTGACCGCCTGATCTCCACGGAAGCGAAGATACTGAAGGTCAAAGAAGACTGGTTCTTTTCGGCAAAAGGCATGGTGCTGTATATGCGACAACTCGACCGCCAGTTGCCGCTAACAGCCTTCTATCGTCTAGCTTCGAAGAGAAGGATGTCCTGGAACTTACTCCTTCTCAAGGAGGGGCTCTAGGAGGTGCTCTTTCGATTGATGCTACCTCGAATCAAAGGGATACCTTATCTGCTTCACGAACCAGTCCCTCGTTCAGTTGCAGGACTTTGCGTCCCGGGAGCCTCTACAGTGAGGTCCCAACTGACACTTTTGCCTTCAATGCTCCAACCTTTGCGAGCCGGATGTCGACATCGAAGGTTGTGTACCCGAAAGGTAGCTTTAGGGTCGAAGGTTGGTGTCATCACATCTCGAGGTGGGACGAGTTGACCACTTGGGTGCTTTCGAAGTTCAAGGCGGAGCTTAAGGAGATTGGGCTGACAGCCGCCATCCGTGCCACGCAGGCTGGTGTGGATCTCAATAAGCCTATGTTCCTTGCACTGTTGGAGTTGTTCAATACCCAGACTGGTACCTTTTACACTCCCGTGGGGGAGTTGGGGTTGGCTCTCCATGAGATGTACGAAGTGTCCAAGCTTCCCTGGGGCTCAGAGCCGTACGAGGAATATTTTCCAACAAATGAAGAGATCCAGGTTCTGGAAAATAAGAACCCGGAGATGATGGCCGTCTTCAAGGAAGTGGCGAGCCACCATTATTTGATGCATCGGAAGGACAAAGTCAAGACTCAGCCTCATGTGACAGCTTGGAGGGATTATATTTTCAAGCAGGATTTGATGGATCCTTCGAGGATTCGGTTTACAACTCCGTAAGGGCTGAAACCTGCGGAAGTGACTTCTGAAATAAGCCGACTGGACGAGAGGGCTCCTCGTTCCAATGAGGATGGTGATAACGCGTATAGCTGCTTCTGGCACTGTGCGTACCGGATGTCATCTAAGACAGTGTTGACGGCCTACTTGATGATATGGCTCCGGGATTGCGTGTTTGCGGGCGGATCCGGTGCCGTAGAGAGGGTACATCGGAACCTCATTTTGTCTGCCGTGAAGTTGGCCTTCGGACGACCTTTAGCTCTCCTCCCCGCGATGGTGTGTAACCTGTTGCGGGGTTTGAGGTCTTTTGCTGACGATGTGATCCCCGGGAAAGGAAACAACGACAACTTTTCCCGGGCCGAGCTGCCCTTCCATTATCTTATGGGATGGCTGATTTTGCATCATCCGAACGTGATGAGTCCCGGTCCGGAGGAGGATCATGTTGAAGGAGATGCCTTCATCCGCCGCTTCTACAAGAGGAAGTGGTTATACACTGGCGTTCCCGTTTGCAGGAGGGTTTTGTCCTTCCTTCAGGGGTGGGAGATTGTCAAGGTTGGCCCTATCTTCAAAGATTTCGAGGCCGATCAAGACTTAGTTGATTCGGGCGAAGATGCGATTACTTTGCCGAAATGGGGTTTCCGTTGGTTGCAAAGCATTCGGCCTTCTCACTTGGTCTATCGCAACCAGAATAGATGTTATCTGGAGCCATATCTGCCCAGCCGGTTCGCGCGCCAGTTTGGCTATACTCAGCTGATGCTACGGAATCCCAGTAGCAGTCTGGGGTTCATCGGTAGTTTGCTGGATGGAGCTCGGGGTGGCAATATTACAATGCCGGGTGTACTGGTGTTCAGTTTACGGCGTCCGTTTACAACCCTCGGCCACAGATCCTGTATTCGGCCGCCAAACTATATTGCACTATGAATGCTGCGTCTCCTGGTTATGACAGGGAGACTAGTTTCATCGTCGGAACTCAGCTGGAGGCCACGACGAATATGTTGGCGGCAGCCCGATCATATCGTCCTCCAGAATTGGCGGGATATCGGGCCGCTGCTGCAGCACCAGTGAGAGATCCGTCTGTTGGGAAGAGGCGGGCCGACACAGAAGCTGGTTCTTCTGTACCAAAAAGGCCGAGAAAGACGCCGACTCCAAAGGCTACAGGAGTGCTACTTGAAACGCCAGCGGGATCAGTTCCTGCTGAGGTAAGGCATCCTCTGTAATTCTGGTTCATCTTGTCATCTCGGTGACTTATGCTTTTCTTCTTATAGGGATCGTCGAAGAAGAAGTCCCGTGTTTCAAAATCGGGTATTAGTAAACCGAAGGAGGTGGCAAGCTCTTCTGATGAGCGCATTCCACCGATGATAATGTCTCCTGCGGAGGAGAGTCCCGAAGATGTTCCTGCGGAGGTTTTAGTATCTCCTGATTTTGTTGAAAGAATTGTGGAGGTTGCAACAACTTCCGGGAAGGTACGATCTGCCGTGGAGGCCTTGGACGTTGAGGGTCCTACGGACTCGAGGCATCCTGATGATGAAGTGGATTGGAGTTCGTCGCCTTCCGATGACATCCCTCCAGCGTTGCAAGAGTCTGTTGCGGGGACAACAGATATGGTTGGAACAGAGGAGAGGGTTGATTCCCCTCCTTGTCATGATGAGGGGAGGTCGGCTGTATCATTGCCGAGTCCTACCCCAGCCTCACCCGTGGAAGTTGAGGTGGCTACCGATCAGGTGGTAGCGACAGATCCTGTCCCTGTAGAGGGATTTGAGAAGGATGAGACTCATCTGCCAGTCCTGTCTCCCGGAGCGGGCCAGGAGATGAGTGTTGATCTCCCCGTTCTACCAGGGGAGGTATTGACCGCTGATAGGATGTTGGGGGCGGAAGAGGTGGCCGTAGACGTTGGTGGTTCCTTCGAACTTGAGAAGGGTAAGGGTGTGGAACCCTCTGTTGCCCCTCCTACTTGGGGTACTATTTCGACGCCTGTGCGGGCTTCCTCTGTTCCTTCGGCTCCTCGGGCTAGCAGTCCGGCCCGTGTTGATGAAGAGCCTATCGATGCCGAGATTCCAATCTCGCAGGTTGAGGTTGGCAGATCTTCTTCCGGTCCGCTAACTACAGCAGCCCCTCCAACTCCTGTTATGACGCCGCAGGTGCTGGCGGACGCTGATGAATATGTGAAATTCATCGTTGAGGGGGTGTATAAAATGCTGCAGAAGGGTGTATCTGCTGTGATGGATGCCGACGGGAGTTTTGCGACGGCAAGAACTCTGGCAATGCCTTATATCGAGCTGATCCGCGTTCACCAAGGCCACGACCATATGGCCGAGATCCTGGAGGCTTCGGTGATTGAGCTGGACCAGCGGCTCACGGAACTTCAGCGCATCCAGCGAAATGACCTTTCCGTCTTGATAGATGCGGAGAAGGAGAAGTTGATCGCTGAGATTGAGTCTTCCTACCAGGCCACTGTGAGCGTCTGGGAGCACGAGGTGGCTGAGACTGAGGCTGCGGTGGGGCAGTTATCTCAGTCCATGAAGGAGACAATGGAAACGCGAGCTGCGTTGGACGCTAGTATCGCGGAGATCAACGCCCAGATACGCCGTCTTGAGGACCAACGGGCCCGGCTCCAGTTAGATGCCGAACGTGTCCAGGCTGAAGACGTAGCTTTCAAGAAGGAGGAAGCAACCTTCACTCACCGGGCTCTTGCCCTGGCTCGGCAGCGACAACAGCTTGATGAGAAGCATGAGAATGATACTTCTGTTGAGGCCGTTGAATTGATGCGTCAGGAAGCTGAGCGTCGAGTTCTGGCGACTGTGGAGACTCACGCAGCCGACTTGAGACGTCGAGTCAGAGAGCTCTCGACCAACCCTGGAGATGCTTAGGGACTGTAGCGTCTCCTTTTTATGTTTTTTTTTTTTTGCAATTTTTACTGGGGGATAGTGTCGTTTTGTACTCTCTTTTAGAAAATAAAGAAGTACGCAACTTTTTTGTGATGTGTTCATTTTTGTTATCATGAACTTGATGATTTATGTGGACCTATTATCTTTTGCGCACCTTGGTTTTTAGGTACAGATAATAAGTTTGAAGGAACCAACATGTTTGCTCAGAGGTAATGTGGACGTGGCAATCATTGAGGTTCAAATGATAGAATCTTCCTACTCAGAGGTATTATGGACGTGGTAGGAATGATCCAGGGGAATACGCTGAACAACTCAGAGGTGATGTGGACGTGGAAGTTCTGCGATCAATGTACGACAACGCAAGGGTCGTTTGTACGAGATGTTTACTCAGAGGTAATGTGGACGTGGTAAACATGAAGGATAGCGTAGGCTTACGAAGTGTAAGATTCTGCTTCGTAGGGTGTAGAGGGACAACTCAGAGGTGATGTGGACGTGGTTGCCTTTCTACTGGAGGGTGCTACGGAACAGCTGGGTTCCGGAAGCGTATGGAAGGGAATTGTCTGTGAATCCTGATGATTGGGTCCATAGATTCCCTTGTGGAAGCACATATCTGGAAGATGTCAAGAGTAGTACTTCTTCAGGAACTTGCCGTTGATGGGCATCATGAACAAGTCCCCATTGGGTTTGGCGAGGCGGTAAGCACCGTTTGAGTATACCGTCTCAATGATGAAAGGTCCTTCCCACTTGGGCTCGAACTTTCCTGGTGTCTTGTAAGTTAACACCATCGGCCTCCTGACTGCCAGAACCAGGTCGCCAACTTGAAAAGTTCTCTGTTTGACCTTCTTGTTGAAAGCCTGTGATATACGGGCTTGGTAGAGTTCGATACGTTGTTGAGCTAGGAGACGCTTTTCGTCAAGTGCCTCCAGCTCCCGCAGACGACGACGTTGATTGTCCTCTTCTGTGAGTTTGTTTGTGATTGCTACGCGGAGTGAGGGTATCTGGATCTCGAGAGGCAGTACCGCTTCACTCCCGTAGACCAGGGAGAATGGAGTGTTGCCTGTTGGGGTTCGCACCGTTGTGCGGTAGGCCCAAAGACATTCGTCCAGCTTTTCGTCCCAGTCGCGTTTGTTGGATGACACGACTTTTTTGAGCAGCCTAACGATAGTTTTGTTGAACGCCTCGGCCAATCCGTTTGCTGCCGGATTGTAGGCGGTTGATGCCACGTTTTGAATGCGATTCTTGTCACAGAATCTGCTGAAAACATGGTTGATGAACTGAGGACCATTATCGTGGATGATCCTCCGGGGTACTCCGAAGCGGTAGATGACATGGTGTTTGATGAAGCTGACCACCCTGGAGCTCTTTACTTCCGCCAATGGGACTGCCTCTGCCCACTTGGAGAAGTAGTCGGTAATGACCAGGATGAAGCGGTGCCCCCTTGATGAAGGAGGGGTGATCGGTCCTACGATGTCCATGCCCCAGGCTTCGAAGGGCCAGGATGCGACTGTAGGATGCAGTGGTTCTGACGGCGTATGAATGAAGTCTGCGTGAAGTTGGCACGCATGGCACTTCTTAGCATAGTCGACGGCATCAGCGGCCATGGTTGGCCAATAGTAGCCCATACGTCGCAGTCGATCTTGCAACTTAGGACCAGGTTGATGAGCTCCGCAAGTTCCGTCATGAGCTTCTCGAAGGGCTTCGGTCGCCTCTTCGTTGGACAGGCATCGAAGGAGGAGCCCATCATAGGAGCGTCGGTACAGCATTTTAGTGGCTGTATCATAGTAGAATCGAAGAGAACGTCTCCTGACTGAGACGGCTTCCTTCAGGTCCTCTGGGAGAATTCCGTAGACGGCGTAGTCGATGAACGGGAACCTCCAGTCTCGGACATTAACACCAGTACCTGTCGGCATAGCGTGGTCCACTCGTAAGCATAAGTTGTTTTTAGGACAAACCAAGTCTCGGCCAACCACCGTGACGTAGTGTTGAGTCCCAAGGGGTGCTGCTAATGAGGCCGCGAGGCCAGCCAGAGCATCAGCCTCTAGGTTTTGTAGACGAGGTACGTGTTCGATGAAGAACCCGGTGAAGTTTGAAATGATGTTCAATGCAACTTCATGGTAAGGGATCAGATCTTCATGGCGAACTTCATATTGCCCTCGGATTTGGTTTACGACGAGTTTCGAGTCGCCGTAGGCTTCCAGATGATCCACCCCCAGCTGTTGTGCCAGCTGGAGTCCCATAATGAGCGCGTTGTACTCGGCAACATTGTTGGAGCACGGCTTCGAAAGAGAGTAAGCACGCTGGATGACTAGCTGATCGGGGGAGACTAAGACTACCCCTACTCCTGCGACGATCTGGCCTTTGGGGCCTGTTCTTGAAGCGCCATCGAAAAACATCCGCCAGACGGAGCCCTCTTCGGTGACGTTTGATTCTTGGACCTCATCCGGGATGTCTTCATAGAGTCTTGAGGACTCCGGGATGGGGTGTGCAGCTAAGAAGTCGGCCAGAGCTTGACCCTTAACAGCCTTCTGTGGAACGAACACCATGTTGTATGGCGTTAGCAAGATCGCCCATGTGGCTAGCCGGGAGTTCAGTGATCCTGGCTTCGTCATGAGGACTCTGAGTGGATTGACTCGGGAGATGACATGAATTGTCTGGCCCGAGACATGGTGGCGAGTCTTCTGGATGGCAAACACCAAGGCCAAGCACTCCTTTTCAACGGGGTTATACCGGTGTTCAGCCCCGATGAGCGTTCGACTGAGGTAGTAGATCGCTTGCTCGTAGCCTGTATCGCTGTTTTGAGCCAGCAGAGCGCCCAGGGAATGATCCATGGCACGGACGTAGAGCAGGAATGGTTTGCCAGCGACGGGTGCCACCAGAACTGGAGGGCTCCTCAGGTAGGCTTTGATGTCGTCGAAAGCCTTTTGGCATTCCTCTGTCAAGACGTAAGAGACTCCCTTCTTCATGAGCTGGGTGAAGGGTTGACATTTGCCGGAGAGGTTTGCTATGAACCTCCGGATGTATGCCAGACGTCCCTGTAAGCCTCGAAGTTCTCGAAGATTCTTTGGAGGGTCCATGTTGAGGATAGCTTTGGTTTTCTCGGGATCGACATGAATGCCTTTTGCCGTGATGACAAAACCCAAGAATTTTCCGCTAGAAACCCCTAGGAAGGATTTAGCGGGGTTCATCTTGAGTTGATGTGCTCGCATGAGATCAAAGACTGTCTTCAGGTCCTGTAGGTGATCTCTTTTAAGGCGGCTCTTGACTGCGATGTCGTCAACATAACATTCGACTGTCTTGCGAAGATGTTGATGGAAGATGGTGCTCATAGCTCGTTGGTATGTCGCACCGGCGTTCTTCAAGCCGAAGGGCATTACTGTGTAGCAGAAAACGCCCTTTGGAGTCCTGAATGACGTATGTTTTGCGTTATCGGAGAACATCTTGATTTGATTGTAGCCTGAATACCTGTCCATAAAAGACATGCGTTCGAAGCCACACGTGTTGTCGATCATCACATCAGTGATTGGAAGTGGGAATTCGTCCTTCGGGCAAGCAGAGTTGAGGTCTCTGAAGTCGATACAGACTCGTATCTTCCCATTCTTTTTGGTAACAGGTACGACGTTGGCTACCCAATCTGGGTGTTGCTCTTCACGGATGAAGCCGCTAGTCAGGAGTTTATCTACATCCTGATCGATGGCATTCATGATGTCCGGACGGAAGCGCCGCTGTTGTTGCTTGATAGGCTTGGCATCAGGCAAGATATTCAACCTCTGCATCGCAATCTGGGGATCAAGTCCCGGCATATCTTCGTAGCTCCAGGCGAAGACGTCAATATACTCCTTAGCCAGTTGGATTAGAGACTCTCGGTCTTCTCCTTCTAGGCTTTTGCTGATGAAGATGGGTTTGGAAAAAGACCCGTCTCCAAGGTCGATCTGCTCGACTTCATCCTCGGTGGGAGGTTCACGTAATTCGAAACGAGACTCCCATTGTTGTCCCAGGCGTTGAGCCCAGGGTTCTTCTTCGAAGGGTTCCGGCGCTTGGTCTTCGCCTTCACCTTTTTGAGGTTGTGCTGATGTCATGTTAGCTGACAGCACTTTCCTGAAGACTGATCCGATACTAGTATCGGAATCCCAAGTCGATGCTTCGGACGAGTGGGAATGTTCTACGTCTTCTGCGTCTGAACTCTCCGGAGTTGATGGCGGCGTGACATAGCCTACCCCCCGTCGAGTTTTGTTGTAGTAGTCCTGCGGCTTTCCTTTGGGTGTTGGAAGCCGGAGAGGGAGACGTCGACCTTTGCCGTAGTTCAGGCCTTTGTCGCTTTTTAGGTCATAGCCCATCTTTTGGATGAGGTACTTTGCCTTATCCGTGTACCGATAGAGTTGCATTCTGCCGGCATCTGGTTCTGGCTCGAGCGGCGGGAGGTCTTGACGACGCTTGCCTTCACCAAGGATGATGGATGCTTCATCTCGACTTCGTGGAGGGACTATGTAGCAGACTCCTTGAGACGGGACTACTCGATTTACATTATGGACGGTCGTTATTTGTGTTTGCAACGACCGTAGAGCGTTATCTAATGTATACATGGCATTCCAATGTGGAAGACAAGAATAATTAAAAGACACTCTATTATTGATGAAGTACGAGATTTTATCCCGTGGGATTACATTGTCTAAGGAGGGTGCATCTACATCAGCAGAGATATATTCGCTAAGCTCCTCATCTGTAAGCACTGGGGCTGGATCAAGAGAGTCCACCACAGCTTTGATTTTGGGGTCTGAGAGGGTTATGTGAGCCCTCTCTGGCGTCTTGGATGACTGCGGGGGCTTGCCCTTGAGACGCACCTTCAGTGGTGCCTCAGCTGCGCCTCCAGTGATTGGTGCCTTCCCCTGAAATTTTACCACCAGGGGAGCCGATGTTTGAGGCGGCTTCCCTTTGAGGCGTATCTTCAGGGGAGCTTCAGGAGTTGGTGCTTTTCCTGATAGCTTGATGCTCATTGGAGGCACCTTCTGGGGCGGTTTGCCCTTGAGTCGGATCTTCAGAGGAGCGTCAGGGGTCATTTCAGGCTCCATGTCCGGCTCGGCTGCCGTCTCTGCCTCGTCATCAGCATCATTGGCTTCCTCCTCGTCAAGTGATTTGTACAAGTCGGAATCGGTGAAGTAGGCTTCAATCCCTTTGAAAGGATCGATGTCTGCGAACTCCGTCCTGATAACGCCGTTGGTGGATACATATTTCATGCATTGGTGGAGCGTGGATGGCACCACCATGTACTCATGTAGCCATGGTCGACCGAGCAGGATGTTGTAGTTGACCTCGGCATCCACCACATAGCAGGTCACCTCAGTTTTGAGGTTACCGATGTGACACTTCAGTCGAATTTTGTCCAGTGGCTCGCTTTTGCTAGCGTTGAAGCCACTGATGGTTGTGTTGGAGGGCGCCAGCCGGTACATTGGGATCCCCAGTGTTGACAACAGCGCCTTCGGAATGATGCTGAGAGAAGACCCCGGATCGATCTGAATCCGGTTCACCTTGACTGAACCGACATACCCCGTGTAATACAGTGGCCGGTTATGTCGGTGGTGCTTGAGCAGCATGTCTTGTTGGGTGAAAGTTATGTTTGGGATAACTTCATCCGCACAATGACAGTGCGCGCAAGTAGTTGGGAGGTCTTCAGGCTGCTTGACCTGACTAAGGAAGGATTCGGCATCCTTCAGAGCTTCACAGAGAGCTTCTCGGGAGTCTTTGGAAAGACGCAGGAGCTCGAACAAAGATAGGCGGGCGGGAGTACTGGCCAGTTGTGCCAGTATGTCGAAGTTGTGGGGCTTGGTTAGCCCCGAAGCATTCTCCTTTCGTAGAGGTCTGTCGAAACGAACCTCCCCCTGCTTCTGCTTATTGGCTGCTGAGGGCTTAGACGGGCCCTCTTCCTGGACAGCAGGGACGGTGCAAGGAGGTACCCCTTCGGCGGCAGCTTCGCCGGGTTGGACGTTCTGTTGTGAACGCGTCTGCACAGGAAGCGCCTCTTCTGTTGAAGAAGAGACCATGCGGCAAGACTTGATCTTCCTGCCTTTGGATTTGGAGGTAGGACGTACCTCTGGTTGAGTCACCTCGGAGACGAGGTCGGGGTGGACCCATAGGACCTCTCCTCGAGATGTGGTGAGTGGGATGAGTCCACTCACATTGTCACGGGTAGGTGGTAAGTTAACCACCTCCATTGTCGCCTTAGGGATGGGGACGACGCCATCTTGTGTGGTAGTTGGCGGCAAGGTGCCGAACTGGAGTGACACCACATTGGCTGACACCTTCTTCTCTTCGTAGTCGACGGAGATTACATCCGCATTGATCATGCGTTGGATGTAATTTTTGAGGACATAGCAGTCCTTGGTCGGGTGTCCGACAAACCGATGGTAGTGACAGTACCTCGGGTTGTCCACTTTCCCAACTTCATCGGGCCGCTTTGGGTCCGGTAGCTTGATCTTGTCACCCTGCTTCAATATTTCAAAAAGTTGCAAGGTGTCTTCGTCGTTGAACGAATAAACCTCCTTGGGCCTTGGTGCAAGTGGAGGCTTCTGAGTAGGCGCAGATGCGCCTTTTGAGGCATTGACAGTCAATGCCTGCTTCCCCTTTGTCTCACGTCCGGGGTTGTTGGCCGCAGACCTTTTCCCCTTGTCATCAAAGGCAGGGAAGCTGACCCCCAGGAGACGTGCATTGGCCGCCTTCTTTTCTGCGGCTTCTGCTTCGATGAGCAGGGAGCTCCAGTCGGGGGGAGGAGTAGAGTTGAGCCAGAGTTTCACTGCGGGCAGCATGTTCATGCTGCAAGAGGAGAGGAGCGCATGTTCCGACATGCCTGGAGGTAATCTGAAGCAGGCCTGTCGGAAGTGTTCGATGAACACCCGAGCCGTTTCCTTTTCCTTCTGGCGTATCTCTATGAGGGATGCCATCGTCATATCCTTCCCACCGTTGTAGAAGCGGTCAAGGAAGAGGCGCGTCAAATCATCGAAGGATGATATGGAATTGTCCGCGAGGCTGCAGTACCAGTCATACGCCACTCCCTTCAATGCTCCGACAAATATGCTAGTGAGGAGCGCGTCCTCCTTCGGGAGATGCCCCGTTTGGGACTGGAAGTATGTCAGGTAGCGACGCGGAGAGTCCTTCCCGTCATATGGCGTCAGAGTTTGTGGTTTATACTTTGGAGGATAAACCACCTTGTTCCACTCGAGGGGATAGGGTTGGGGGATGCCCATCTTCTGGCGCTCCTCTTGCCTGTTCTTGGACTCGAAGCGCTCCCGTAAATCCTTGATCATTTCAACCACATCCTCCGTGGAGCTGGGTGTTGGGGAAGGTGGTACCACCTGGAGTTGAGCGTTTGAGGGCTCAGGCGTCCGGGGTACTTCTCGGCGGTCTGTGCCTGAGGGTACCCGTTGAAGGGGTACACTCGATTCCCCATTGGCCCCTGGGTCGGGACCGGTCGAAGGCATTTGGGTCAAGGCCGACCGTATTTCAAACACCGCCTGAGTCAGTGTTTGCATGGAAGCAGAGAGGGTTTTGAGTCCTCCTTCTAATGTGTCTATGCGCTGGACGATGTCCTGCGGCGGCGCATCAGACTCGACATCAACCTCAGTCACATTCATTGTCACGACGCGACCGGGGGTGGAGGGATGAGTTGAGGCCTCACTCTCGGCTTCACTCTCATGTAGGGGAGTCGCCTCCCCTGGAGCTTCATCTTGGCTACCCCCAGTCACGTTCTGGAGGTTATTCTCGACGGGCGCTTCTGCAAAGGTCTGATCACCCTGAGCTTCGTCTTGAAGGGCCTCTTCGTCTCTGGAACTCAGGTCCGCAGATGCTAGGCTACCCCCAGCTATGTTCTGGGGGATGTCCTTGTCTTCAGAGACTTCTGGGAGGCTGGCTTCGCCTCGAGGATCTGCCCCAAGTGTGCTTTGGACACACTCGTCTTCGGAAGGAGGCTCAACAAGGGTCTGACTACCCCCAGCCTCCTCCAGGAACTTCTTCCTCGACCGAGTGCTTTCGAACACTCCGGAGGACGAGACCACCGCCTTGGTTTTCCTCAGCTGGCTTTTGGATGAGGACGAGGAATTGCCAATCGTTTTTCGGACTGACGAGGAGTTGGAGATCACGTTGCATGAAGCAACCCTTGGCTCCTCTTCTGTTGACACCTTTCTCCCAAGGCGATGTCGGAGGGGTGTCGATGATTGCAGCCTCTAGAAGACTGCCTGCCTTGGTGGTACTGCCGCCTTGCAACAGCAGTTGATGGTGACCACCGTACAAGTATGCCCCGTGAGAGGCGTATCATGCTTGTTGGTCGACTCTCCTGACCGGCGTTTGTGAGTGATCACGTCACGCAGGTCGTTGGAGGAGAGTGCTACTTTCGCACCCCCTTCAAGCGCATGGCAAGGCCAAGCGTTGGGGTGGTCAAGTGAGTGCTGCGCCCCCTGATCTGATACCAAACAGGCATCCCGATCAGTAGTGGGGGAACCACAACATTTGTTTGTCTTGTTCGACTTGGTTATGCACGCAACAGATGCGCCCAAGTGAGACAAGGGTTTTGAAGGTCGGCTCGTTCTCGGCGCCGCAGCACTCGAGCCGACCTTGTACAACTTACCATCAGCAGCGCGCATGATTGTGAGCGCAGGCTTCTGGCTTGTTGCTGGCATAGCACGTTTGGGACGCATGGCCCGTGCTGCCTTGGACTTCTTCGTACCAGGCCGCTGGGGCGCGTAGTACTCAAAATCCAAATTCTCCTCGCCACTACAACGAGTGAGTCTGTCAAAGACAGAGATCTTCTGTGGCGCATCAGAGACGATGCGCGGGGCATTGGTTGCGCCCCTGCTCCGTCGACGCATCTTCCTCGCCTGAGAGGGAGATGGCTGGGGAATGTGGTTAGCCGCACGTTTTTCCCGAGAGATGCGCTGCATCAGCGGGCGCATCTTGGTTGCTGAGGACGTCAGCAGGAAGGGAGGGCTGGAATGGCGCATCCCCTTCGGTGGTGGTGTCCGAGGCGTCGACCTTGCGCACCCAGACTCGGCGGGTCTTCTTCGGCTTCGGCAGCCGCTTCGAAGGACTCGCACTGCCTTCAGATATGAACTCCTCATACGCCTGTTGATTGAGGCGTACGACCAGCGTCTTGTGGGAGGAGCCCACCTTCACGTCGTCGGCTTGCGACACAACTTTCTCAGTGGAGGAGAAAGAGGTCCCCAGCAGAGTCGCCAGCTTGTTTGCCATTAAAATTCTTTGATATAAATTTCAATACAAACAGAACAGTGTTACAATATAGGACTTAGATGTAGCCCTAGAAGTACACTTTTATTTAATCTGGGTCCCTTGTGCCGATGGAGCGAGTGGTAATGCGTTGACTCCGTTGACGAGCTGACGACGGTTATCGGTTCTCTGAAGGTTTGGATTGCTCTGGGTGCTGGAGCTTGTTGAGAGGAGGAAGACGTTGAGTGTCTGAATCTGCCTCTCTGGTGATATGTTCGTTCGTATCTGTCTGTGTCCGGAAGAAGGAAATGATTCCTCTATTTATAGCTGGGCAGGTTGGCTGCTCATGCGCGCATATGTAGGATGCGCCGGTGCGTGGGGACGCCACGTGTTGATTGCTGATGGAGGCGCATGGGTGATGCGCCCTGATCGAGGGGTTGACTTCTTCATACTGCTGTTGTGAACCGGCACGTAGCGGAGAAGAAGATCTTTCTGTTGCTGAGATCTTGGATGAGTTGAGTCAAAGGACATGTGTCATCGACCCATGGCTCGGGGATCTCGGATTTGGTGGGGAATGATCTGGTAGGATGCGCCTAGGATTGGGCGCATGAGGAGACTTTGGCTCGTAACCTTTGGGAGTCACTAACCATTCTGGGCGCATGGCTTTTGAGGCGCATGCAGGCGACTTTCCTTCTGTCTTTTGGGATCAGAGAGCAGTCTGGGGCGCATGGCTTTTGAGGCGCATGCAGGTTTGGGCGCATGGCCGCGGAGGCGCATGCGGGTGGTTGAGTGGCCACGTGGCAGTAGCCGTCGGAGTAAAGTCATGATGATGCTGACGTTGCCGACGCTTCGTCTTCTGAAAAAGCTGCCGACCGTTCAGGCTTTGGAAGACGTGCTGCCAACTCTGTCAGTTCAGCATTTAATGTTTGTGACATTCGATGGACAGCTGAGGGGGCGCGTCGATTGGCGTTCCACTGGGTATGGGGACGCATGGGGGCGCATCCTCTGTGATGCGCTTGGTTCTGAAGAGCGCATCTGTGTGATGCGCCTGAAGTCGAAGGGCGCGTGCGGCTGTTTCGTTCCTTGAGTGCTTTAAATAGCCGTTTGGCTGAATTCGAGGCGTCCGGTTCATCTATTAAATGCAAGTTCATTGCTCAGAATTCGGAGAGCCATCCACTTGGCGCGTGGGTTTGATCTGCCCGGCCTATAAATAGTGGCATGGAGAGAGGGTTTGCTTCTCGTTCTCTCACGTACTTCCAATCATGAACTTGGGTACTCGAGTGCATTCTGTTGACGAAGTGCTCCCGAGGGTGAAGATGAGACGCCATGTCGTTGTTGCTGCACTTGAAGGTGACTGTTACATCCAAAAGACGGAGTCGAGGGCTTCTGAGGCAGGCGGAAGGTGCCTGTTGCATCCAAAGATAGGGATGCTCGGGCCTTGTCTCCGTTGTTCTGGAAGGGCCGTAGATCGGAATGGCGGTGCCCTGACCGTCTTCCTTTGGCTTTGGGGGCTCTTTCTCTGGATGGGGGTGTTAATTGCCACCCTCACCCTGCTCGGCCAGGTGAGCCTGGCTGGAAGAGCAGCACATAATTGGGCTGCTGAAGGGGATGCGCCTTGCTGAGGGCGCATTGTGGGATGCACTCGATTGAAGGCGCATGGTGATTGCTGCGCCTGACTGGAGGCGCATGGTGGCTGCTGCGCCTGCCTGGGGGTGCATGATGACTGCTGGCCGTAGACTTAGGATCTTTCCTTTGTAGAAGTTTTCCTTTGTACAGCCTTCTCTAGACATGTAATAGACTTTTATCTGTGAAATAAGAAGTTCTCTTTCCATGTCTATACTTGTTGCTTTTGCTGTGAAGTATTTTGTCCAAGCTCTGGCGTATGTAGTGTCCGGCGCATGGGCTTTCTGGTTGTGAAATTCCATGCTTCTACACCTCTGAGCAAACATGTTGGTTCCTTCAAACTTATTATCTGTACCTAAAAGCCAAGGTGCGCAAAAGATAATAGGTCCACACAAATCATCAAGTTCATGATAACAAAAATGAACACATCACAAAAAAGTTGCGTACTTCTTTATTTTCTAAAAAAAGAGAGAGTACAGAACTACACTATTCCCCATGTGCCGAGCATGGAATTTCACAACCAGAAAGCCCATGTGCCAGACACTACATACGCCAGAGCTCGGACAAAATACTTCACAGCAAAATCAACAAATATAGACATTTGAAAAAGGATTTTTTATTTATACATAAAAGTCTATTACATGTCTAGAGAAGGTTGTAGAAAGGAGAATTTCTACAAAGGAAAGATCCTAAGTCTACGGCCAGCAGTCACCATGCGCCTTCAACCGGGCGCATCCCGCCATGCGTACTCAGCAGGGCGCATCCCTTCAGCAGCTCAGTTATGTGCATCCTCAGTTATGTGCATCCCTTCAGCAGCCCAGTTATGTGCTGCTCTTCCAGCCAGGCTCACCTGATAAATGCTATGACTAATGAAGCATTTAACCCTCTGGCTGGGGGCAGGTCTCCTCAAACCAAGGAAGAGAAGAGTACCGCAAGTCTGTGGCCAGGGGAGGCTTTGAAAGAGCCTCCAAAGACCAAGGAAGACCGTAATCGAAATACGGCTAAAGGAGCAGCTTTCAACACAACCATAGTGGGCAACACCCACTTTGAAGGAAGAAAGTGCCTAGCCCCGCAATTCCGATCTACGACTCTTCCTGCACAACGAAGACGAGGCCCGAGCATCCATATCTTTCGATGCAACAGGCACCTTCCGCCTGCCTCGGAAGCCCTCGACTTCGTCTTTTGGATGTAACAGTCACCTTCAAGTGCATCAATGACGACATGGCGTCTCATCTTCACCCTCGGGAGCACTTCGTCAACAGAATGCACTCGAGTACCCAAGTTCATGTTGGAAGTACGTGAGAGAACGAGAAGCAAACCTTCTCTCCATGCCACTATTTATAGGCTGGGCAGATCAAACCCACGCGCCAGGTGGATGGCTCTCCGAATTCCGTGCAATGAACTTGCATTTAATGGATGAACCGGATGCCTCGAATTCAGTCAAACGGCTATTTAAAGCACTCGAGGAACGAAACAGCCGCACGCGCCCTTCGACTTCAGGCGCATCACACAGACGCGCCCTTCAGTACCAAGCGCATCACAGAGGATGCGCTCCCATGCGTCCCCATACCCAGTGGAACGCCAATCGACGCGCCCCCTCAGCTGTCCATCGAATGTCAGAAACATTAAATGCTGAACTGACAGAGTTGGCAGCACACCTCCCAAAGTCTGAACAGTTGACAGCTTTTTTCAGAAAACGAAGCGTCGGCAACGTCAGCATCATCATGACTTTACTCCGACGGCTACTGCCACGTGGCCACTCAACCACCCGCATGCGCCTCTGCAGCCATGTGTCCAAATCTGCATGCGCCTCAAAAGCCATGCGCCTCAGACTCTTCACTGATCCCTAAAGACAGAAGAAAAGTCTCCATTTGAAGCTCTGCATGCGCTTCAAAAGCCATGCGCCCCAGACTACTCTCTGATCCCAAAAGACAGAAGGAAAGTCGCCTGCATGCGCCTCAAAAGCCATGCGCCCAGAATGGTTCGTGACTCATAAAGGTTACGAGCCAAAGTCTCCTCATGCGCCCAGTCCTAGGCGCATCCCACCAGATAATTCCCCATCAAATCCGAGATCTCCGAGCTTTGAGTCGACGACACGTGTCCTTTGACTCAACAGCAGTATGAAGAATTCAACCCCTCGATCAGGGCGCATCATCCATACGCCTCCATCAGCAATCTCTACGTGGCGTCCCCACGCACCGGCGCATCCTACATATGCGCGCATGAGCAGCCAACCTGTCCAGCTATAAATAGAGGGATCACTTCCTTCTCACCCACGGACAACACAGAGAACACCCAAGGAAGGAACATATCACCAGAGAGGCAGATACAGACACTCAACGTCTTCCTCCTCTCAGCAAGCTCCAGCACCCAGAGCAATCCAAACCTTCAGAGAACCGATAACTGTCGTCAGCTCGTCAACGGAGTCAACGCATTACCACTCGCTCCATCGGCACAAGGGACCCAGATAAACAAAAGTGTACTCCTAGGACTACATCTAAGTCCTATATTGTAACACTGTTCTGTTTGTATTGAAATTTGTAATCAAACAATTTTAATGGCAAACAAGCTGGCGACTCTGCTGGGGATCTCTTTCTCCTCCACCGAGAAAGTCGTGTCGCAAGCCGACGACGTGAAGGTGGGCTCCTCCCACAAGACGCTGGTCGTGCGCCTCAATCAACAGGCGTACGAAGAGTTCATTTCTGAAGGAAGTGCGAGTCCTTCGAAGCGGCTGCCGAAGCCGAAGAAGACCCGCCAAGTCTGGGTGCGCAAGGTCGACGCCTCGGGCACCACCACTGAAGGGGATGCGCTAATCCAGCCTTCCCTTTCCGCTGACGTCCTCAGCAACCAAGGTGCGCCCGCTGATGCAGCGCATCTCTCGGGGAAGCGTGCGGCTGACCACATTCCCCAGCCATCTCCCTCTCAGGCGAGGAAGATGCGTCGACGGAGCAGAGGCGCAGCCAATGTCCCGCGCATCACCTCTGATGCGCCACAAAAAGTCTCTGTCTTTGACAGACTCACTCACTGTAATGGCGAGGAGAATTTGGATGCTGAGTACTATGCGCCCCAGTGGGCTAGTACGAAGAAATCCAAGGCGGCACGGGCCATGCGCCACAAACGTGCTATGCCAGCAGCAAGCCAAAAGCATGCGCTCACAATCATGCGCGCTGCTGATGGCAAGCTGTACAAGGTCGACTCAGGTGCTTCTGCACCAAAAATGAGCCGACCTTCAAAGCCCTCATCTCACTTGGGCGCATCTACTGCGTGCACAACCAAGTCGAGTGAGGCAAATTCAGTGGTCTTGAACTCCCGCGCCTCTGGTTGTGCGTCTGAGGTCCGTTCAAGTCACTTCAAATGTTGTGGTTCTCCCACTACTGATCGGGATGCCTGTTTGGTATTAGATCAGGGGGCGCAGCACTCACCTGACCACCCCGGCGTACCACCAAGGCAGTCAGTCTTCCAGCGGCTGCAATCATCGACACCCCTCCGACATCGCCTTGGGATGAAGGTGTCAACAGAAGAGCCAGCGGTTGCTTCATGCAACGTGATCTTTAACTCCTCGTCAGTCCGAAAGACGACTGGCAATTCCTCGTCCTCATCCAAAAGCCAGCCGAGGAAAACCAAGGCAGCTGTCTCGTCCTCCGGAGTGTTCGAAGGCACTCGGTCGAGGAAGAAGTTCTTGGAGGAAGCTAGGGGTAGCCAGACCCTTGTTGAGCCTCCTTCCGAAGACGAAGATGTCCAAAGCACAGCTGCGGCGGATCTTCATCCTCGAGGCGAAGTCAGCCTCCCAGAAGCCCCTCAAAACGAGGATGTCCCCCAGAACACAGCTGGGGGTAGTTCCGGAGACGAAGAGGACCTTCAAGACGGAGCTGAGGGTAATCAGACCCTTGCAGATGCGCCCGTCGAGGATGACCTCCAGAACGTGGCTGGGGGTGGCCAAGATGAAACTCCAGGAGAGGCGACTCCCCTACATGAGAGTGAGGCCGAGAGCGAAGCCTCAACCAATCCATCGACTCCCGGCCGTGTCATGACAGTATACATGGCTGGGGGTGATTCCGAGTCTGATGCGCCGTCGCAGGACATCGTCCAGCGCATAGACACATTAGAGGGAGGACTCAAAACCCTCTCTGCTTCTATGCAAACACTGACTCAGGCGGTGTTTCAAATACGGTCGGCCTTGACCCGAACACCTTCGACCGGTCTCGACCCAGGGGCCAATGGGGAGTCGAGTGTACCCCTTCAACGGGTATCCTCAGACACAGATCGCCGAGAAGTACCCCGTACGTCTGAGCCCTCAAACGCTCAACTCCAGGTGGTACCACCTTCCCCGACTCCCAGCTCCACGGAGGATGTGGTCGAAATGATCAAGGACTTGCGGGAGCGCTTTGAGTCCAAGAACAGGCAAGAGGAGCGCCAGAAGATGGGCATCCCCCAACCCTATCCCCTCGAGTGGAACAAGGTGGTTTATCCTCCAAAGTATAAACCACAAACACTGACGCCATACGACGGGAAGGACTCTCCGCGTCGCTACCTGACGTACTTCCAGTCCCAAACGGGACATCTCCCGAAGGAGGACACGCTCCTCACTAGCATATTTGTCGGAGCATTGAAGGGAGTGGCGTATGACTGGTACTGCAGCCTCCCCGACAATTCCATATCATCCTTCACGACTTGACGCGCCTCTTCCTCGACCGCTTCTACGATGGCGGGAAGGACATGACGATGGCGTCCCTCATAGAGATACGCCAGAAGGAGAAGAAAACGGTTCGGGTGTTCATCGAACGCTTCCGACAGGCCTGCTTCAGACTACCTCCAGGCATGCCGGAACATGCGCTCCTCTCCTCTTGCAGCATGAACATGCTGCCTGCAGTCAAGCTCTGGCTCAACTCTACTCCTCCTCCCGACTGGAGCTCCCTGATCATCGAAGCAGAAGCCGCAGAAAAGAAGGCGGCCAATGCACGTCTCCTGGGGGTCAGCTTCCCTGCCTTTGATGACAAGGGGAAAAGGTCTGCGGCCAACAACCCCGGACGTGAGACAAAAGGGGAAGCAGGCATTGACTGTCAATGCCTCAAAAGGCGCATCTGCGCCTACTCAGAAGCCTCCACTTGCACCAAGGCCCAAGGAGGTTTATTCGTTCAACGACGAAGACACCCTGCAACTTTTTGAAATACTGAAGCAGGGTGACAAGATCAAGCTACCGGACCCAAAGCGGCCCGATGAAGTTGGGAAAGTGGACAACCCGAGGTACTGTCACTACCATCGGTTTGTCGGACACCCGACCAAGGACTGTTATGTCCTCAAAAATTACATCCAGCGCATGATCAATGCGGATGTAATCTCCGTCGACTACGAGGAGAAGACGGTGTCAGCCATTGTGGTATCACTCCAGTTCGGCACCTTGCCGCCAACTACCACACAAGATGGCGTCGTCCCCATCCCTAAGGCGACAATGGAGGTGGTTAACTTACCACCTACCCGTGACAATGTGAGTGGACTCATCCCGCTCACCACATCTCGAGGAGAGGTCCTATGGGTCCACCCCGACCTCGTCTCCGAGGTGACTCAACCGGAGGTACGTCCTACCTCCAAATCCAAAGGCAGGAAGATCAAGTCTTGCCGCATGGTCTCTTCTTCAACGGAAGAGGCACTCCCTGTGCAGACGCGTGCACAACAGAATGCCCAACCCGGCGAAGCTGCCGCCGAGGTGGTGCCTCCTTGCACCGTCCCTGCTGTCCAGGAAGAGGGCCCGTCTAAGCCCTCAGCAGCCAATAAGCAGAAGCAGGTGGAGGCTCGTTTCGACAGATCTCTACGAAAGGAGAATGCTTCGGGGCTAGCCAAGCCCCACAACTTCGACATACTGGCACAACTGGCCAGTACTCCTGCCCGCCTATCTTTGTTCGAGCTCCTGCGTCTTTCCAAAGACTCTCGAGAAGCTCTCTGTGAAGCTCTGAAGGATGCCGAATCCTTTCTCAGTCAGGTCAAGCAGCCTGAAGACCTCCCAACTACTTGTGCGCACTGTCATTGTGCGGATGAAGTTATCCCAAACATAACTTTCACCCAACAAGACATGCTGCTCAAGCACCACCGACATAACCGGCCGCTGTATTATACAGGGTATATCGGTTCAGTCAAGGTGAACCGGATTCAGATCGATCCGGGGTCTTCTCTCAGCATCATTCCGAAGGCGCTGCTATCAACACTGGGGATCCCAATGTACCGGCTGGCGCCCTCCAACACAACCATCAGTGGCTTCAACGCTAGCAAAAGCGAGCCACTGGGAAAAATTCGACTGAAGTGTCACATCGGTAACCTCAGAACTGAGGTGACCTGCTATGTTGTGGATGCCGAGGTCAACTACAACATCCTGCTCGGTCGACCATGGCTACATGAGTACATGGTGGTGCCATCCACGCTCCACCAATGCATGAAATATGTATCCACCAACGGCGTCATCCGGACGGAGTTCGCAGACATCGATCCTTTCAAAGGGATTGAAGCCTACTTCACCGATTCCGACTTATACAAGTCACTTGACGAGGAGGACGCCAATGATGCTGATGACGAGGCAGAGACGGCAGCTGAGCCGGACATGGAGCCTGAGATGACTCCCGATGCCCCTTTGAAGATCCGACGCAAGGGCAAACCGCCCCAGAAGGTGCCTCCAATGAGCATCAAGCTACCAGGAAAAGCACCAACTCCTGAAGCTCCCATGAAGATACGCCTCAAGGGAAAGCCGCCTCAAACATCGGCTCCCCTGGTGGCAAAATTACAGGGGAATGCACCAATCACTGGAGGCGCAGTTGAGGCACCTCTGAAGGTGCGTCTTAAGGGCAAGCCGCTGCAGTCATCCAAGATGCCAGGGAGGGCTCACATAACCCTCTCGGACCCCAAAATCAAAGCTGTGGTGGACTCTCCTGATCCAACCCCAGTGCTTACAGATTAGGAGCTTGGCGAATATATCTCTGCTGATGTAGATGTACCCTCCTTAGACAATGTAATCCCACGGGATAAAATCTCGTATTTCATCAATAATAGAGTGTCTTTTAATTATTCTTGTCTTCCACATTGGAATGCCATGTATACATTAGATAACGCTCTACGGTCGTTGCAAACACAAATAACGACCGTCCATCATGTAAATCGAGTAGTCCCGTCTCAAGGAGTCTGTTACATAGTCCCTCCACGAAGTCGAGACGAATGATCCATCATCTTTGGCAAAGTCGAGCGTCATCAAGACCTCCCGCCACTCGAGCCAGAACCTGATACCGGCATAATACAAGTCTATCGGTACACGGATACGGCAAAGCACATCATCCAAAAGATGGGCTACGACCTGAAAAGCAACAAAGGCCTAAACTACGGCAAGGGTCGACGTCTCCCTCTCCGGCTTCCAACACCTAAAGGAAAGCCGCAGGACTATTACAATCGGACTCGACGGGGGGTAGGCTATGTCACGCCGCCATCAACTCCAGAGAGTTCAGACGCAGAAGACGTAGAACATTCCCACTCGTCCGAAGCATCGACTTGGGATTCCGATACCAGTATCGGATCAGTCTTCAGGAAAGTGCTGTCAGCTAACATGACATCAGCACAACCTCAAAAAGATGAAGGCGAAGACCAAGTGCCGGAACCCTTCGAAGAAGAACCCTGGGCTCAACGCCTAGGAGAACAATGGGAGTCACGTTTCGAGTTACGTGAACCTCCCACCGAAGACGAAGTCGAGCAGATCGACCTTGGGGACGGGTCTTCTTCCAAACCCATCTTCATCAGCAAAAGCCTAGAAGGAGAAGACCGAGAGTCTTTAATCCAACTGGCTAAGGAGTATATCGACGTCTTCGCCTGGAGCTACGAAGACATGCCGGGACTCGATCCACAGATCGCAATGCATAGGTTGAACATCTTACCCGATGCCAAACCTATTAAACAACAACAGCGACGCTTCCGGCCGGACATCATGAATGCCATCGATCAAGAGGTGGACAAGCTCTTGACCAGCGGCTTCATCCGTGAGGAACAACACCCAGATTGGGTAGCCAACGTCGTACCTGTCACCAAAAAGAATGGGAAGATACGAGTCTGTATCGACTTCAGGGATCTCAACTCTGCTTGCCCGAAGGACGAATTCCCGCTTCCAATCACTGACGTGATGATCGACAACACGTGTGGCTTCGAACGCATGTCTTTCATGGACGGGTATTCAGGCTATAATCAAATCAAGATGTTCCCCGATGACGCAAAACGCACGTCATTCAGGACTCCAAAGGGTGTTTTCTGCTACACAGTGATGCCTTTCGGCTTGAAGAACGCCGGTGCGACATACCAACGAGCTATGAGCACCATCTTCCGTCAACATCTTCGCAAGACAGTCGAATGCTATGTTGACGACATCGCAGTCAAGAGCCGCCTCAAAGGAGATAACCTACAGGACCTGAAGACAGTCTTCGATCTCATGCGGGCACATCAACTCAAGGTGAACCCCGCTAAATCCTTCCTGGAGGTTTCTAGCGGAAAATTTTTGGGCTTTGTCATCACGGCGAAAGGCATTCATGTTGATCCCGAGAAGACCAAAGCCATCCTCAACATGGACCCTCCGAAGAATCTTCGAGAACTTCGGGGCTTACAGGGACGTCTGGCATACATCCGGAGGTTCATAGCAAACCTTTCCGGTAATTGTCAACCCTTTACTCAGCTCATGAAGAAGGGAGTCTCTTACGTCTGGACAGAGGAGTGCCAAAAGGCTTTCGACGACATCAAGGCTTACTTGACAAGCCCGCCAGTCCTGGTAGCACCTGTCGCCGGCAAACCATTTCTCCTCTACGTCCGTGCCATGGATCATTTCCTTGGCGCTCTGCTGGCTCAAAACAGCGATACAGGCTACGAGCAAGCGATCTACTACCTCAGTCGAACGCTCATCGGGGCCGAACACCGGTACAACCCCGTTGAAATGGAGTGCTTGGCCTTGGTGTTTGCCATCCAGAAGACTCGCCATTATGTCTCGGGCCAGACAATTCATGTCATCTCCCGAGTCAATCCACTCAGAGTCCTCATGACGAAGCCAGGGTCATTAAACTCCCGGCTAGCTACATGGGCGATCCTGCTAACACCATACAACATGGTGTTTGTGCCACAAAAAGCCGTTAAGGGTCAGGCCCTGGCCGACTTTTTAGCTGCACACCCCATCCCGGAGTCCTCAAGACTCTATGAAGACATCCCGGATGAGGTTCAAGAATCAAACGTCACCGAAGGAAGCTCCGTTTGGCAGATGTTTTTCGATGGCGCTTCAAGAACAGGCCCCAAAGGCCAGATCGTCGTAGGAGTGGGGGTAGTCTTAGTCTCCCCCGATCAGCTGGTCATCCAGCGTGCTTACTCTCTTTCGAAGCCGTGCTCCAACAATGTTGCCGAGTACAACGCGCTCATTATGGGACTCCAGCTGGCACAACAGCTGGGGGTGGATCATCTGGAAGCCTACGGCGACTCGAAACTCGTCGTAAACCAGATCCGAGGGCAATACGAGGTTCGCCATGAAGATCTGATCCCTTACCATGAAGTTGCATTGAACATCATTTCAACCTTCACCGGGTTCTTCATCGAACACGTACCTCGTCTACAAAACTTAGAGGCTGATGCTCTGGCTGGCCTCGCGGCCTCATTAGCAGCACCCCTTGGGACTCAACACTACGTCACGGTAGTTGGCCGAGACTTGGTTTGTCCTAGAAACAACCTATGCTTACGAGTGGCCCACGCCATGCCGACAAGTACTTGTGTTAATGTCCGAGACTGGAGGTTCCCGTTCATCGACTTCGCCGTCTACGGAATTCTCCCAGATGACCCGAAGGAAGCCGTCTCAGTCAGGAGACGTTCTCTTCGATTCTATTATGATACAGCCACTAAAATGCTGTACCGACGCTCCTACGATGGGCTTCTCCTTCGATGCCTGTCCAACGAAGAGGCGACCGAAGCTCTTCAAGAAGCTCATGACGGAACTTGCGGAGCTCATCAACCTGGTCCTAAGTTGCAGGATCGACTGCGACGCATGGGCTTCTATTGGCCAACCATGGCCGCTGATGCTGTCGACTACATGCGTGCCAACTTCACGCAGACTTCATTCATACGCCGTCAGAACCACTACATCCTACAGTCGCCTCCTGGCCCTTCGAAGCCTGGGGCATGGACATTGTAGGACCGATCACCCCTCCTTCATCAAGGGGGCACCGCTTCATCATGGCCATTACCGATTACTTCTCCAAGTGGGCAGAAGCAGTCCCATTGGAGGAAGTAAAGAGCTCCAGGGTGGTCAGCTTTATCAAACACCATGTCATTTACCGTTTCGGAGTACCCAGGCGGATCATCCATGATAATGGTCCTTAGTTCATCAGCCATATTTTCAGCAGATTCTGTGACAAGAGTCGCATTAAGAACGTGGCCTCAACCGCCTACAATCCGGCAGCAAACGGATTGGCCGAGGCGTTCAACAAAACTATCGTTAGGCTGCTCAAAAAGGTCGTGTCATCCAACAAACGCGACTGGGACGAAAAGCTTGGCGAATGTCTTTGGGCCTACCGCACAACGGTACGAACCCCAACAGGCAACACACCATTCTCCCTGGTCTACGGGAGTGAAGCGGTACTGCCTCTCGAGATCCAGATACCCTCACTCCGCGTAGCAATCACAAACTCACAGAAGAGGACAATCAACGTCGTCGTCTGCGGGAGCTGGAGGCACTTGACGAAAAGCGTCTCCTAGCTCAACAACGTATCGAACTCTACCAAGTCCGTATATCACAGACTTTCAACAAGAAGGTCAAACAGAGAACTTTTCAAGTTGGCGACCTGGTTCTGGCAGTCAGGAGGCCGATGGTGTTAACTCACAAGACACCAGGAAAGTTCGAGCCCAAGTAGGGAGGACCTTTCATCATTGAGACGGTATACTCAAACGATGCTTACCGCCTCGCCAAACCCAATGGGGACTTGTTCATGATACCCATCAACGGCAAGTTCCTGAAGAAGTACTACTCTTGACATCTTTCAGATATGTGCTTCCACAAGGGGATCTATGGACCCAATCATCAGGATTCACAGACAATTCCCTTCCAACAAAACCATACGCTTCCGGAACCCAGCTGTTCCGTAGCATCCTCCAATAGAAAGACAACCACGTCCACATCACCTTTGAGTTGTCCCTCTACACCCTACAAAGCGGAATCTTACACTTCGTAAGCCTACGCTATCCTTCATGTTTACCACGTCCACATTACCTCTGAGTAAACATCTCGTACAAACAACCCCTACGTTGTCGTACATTGATCGCAGAACTTCCACGTCCATATCACCTCTGAGTTGTTCAGCGTATCCCCCAGGATCATTCCTACCACGTCCATAATACCTCTGAGTAGGAAGATTCTATCATTTGAACCCCAATGATTGCCACGTCCACATTACCTCTGAGCAAACATGTTGGTTCCTTCAAACTTATTATCTGTACCTAAAAGCCAAGGTGCGCAAAAGATAATAGGTCCACACAAATCATCAAGTTCATGATAACAAAAATGAACACATCACAAAAAAGTTGCGTACTTCTTTATTTTCTAAAAAAAGAGAGTACAGAACTACACTATCCCCCAGCAAGAGTTGCAAAAACATAAAAAGGAGAGGCTACAGTCCCTAAACATCTCCAGGGTTGGCTGAGAGCTCTCTAACTCGACGTCTCAAGTCGACTGCATGAGTCTCCACAGTCGCCAGGACTCGACGCTCAGCTTCTTGACGCATCAATTCAACAGCCTCAGCGGAAGTATCATTCTCATGCTTCTCATCAAGCTGTTGTCGCTGCCGAGCCAGGGCAAGAGCCCGGTGAGTGAAAGTTGCTTCCTCCTTCTTGAATGCTACGTGTTCAGCCTGGACACGTTCGGCATCTAACTGGAGTCGGGCCCGTTGGTCCTCAAGGCGGCGCGTCTGGGCGTTGATCTCCGCGATATTAGCGTCCAACGCAGCTCGCGTTTCCATTGTCTCCTTCATGGACTGAGACAACTGCTCTACCGCAGCCTCAGTCTCAGCCACCTCACGCTCCCATATGCTCACAGTGGCCTGGTAGTAAGACTCAATCTCGGCGATCAACTTCCCCTTCTCCGCATCTATCAAGACGGAAAGGTCATTTCGTTGGATGCGCTGAAGTTCCGTGAGCCGCTGGTCCAGCTCGATCACCGAAGCCTCCAGGATCTCGGCCATATGGTCGTGGCCTTGGTGAACGCGGATCAGCTCGATATAAGGCATTGCCAGAGTTCTTGCCGTCGCAAAGCTCCCGTTGGCATCCATCACCGCAGATACACTCCTCTGTAGCATTTTATACACCCCCTCGACGATGAATTTCACATATTCATCTGCGTCCGCCAGCACCTGCGGCGTCATAGCAGGAGTTGGAGGAGCTACTGTAGTTAGCGGACCGGAAGAAGATCCGCCAACCTCAACCTGCGAGACTGGAACCTCGGTATTAATAGGCTCTTCATCAACATGGGCCGGACTGCTAGCCCGAGGAGCCGAAGGAACAGAGGAAGCCGGCACAGGCGTCGAGATAGTACCCCAAGTAGGAGGAGCAACAGAGGGTTCCACACCCTTACCCTTCTCAAGTTCGGAGGAACCACCGACGTCAACGGCCACCTCTTCGGCCCCCAACGTCCTATCAGCGGTCAGTACCTCCCCTAGCAGAACGGGGAGATCAACACTCATCTCCTGGCCCGCCCCGGGAGACAGGACTGGCAGATGAGTCTCATCCTTCTCAAGTCCCTCTACAGGGACAGGATCTGTCGCTACCTCCTGATCGGTAGCCACCTCAACTTCCACGGGTGAGGCTGGGGTAGGACTCGGCAATGATACAGCCGACCTCCCCTCATCATGACAAGGAGGGGAATCAACCCTCTCCTCTGTTCCAACCATATCTGTTGCCCCCGCAACAGACTCTTGCAACGCCGGAGGGACGTCATCGGAAGGCTACGAACTCCAATCCACTTCATCATCAGGATGCCTCGAATCCGTAGGACCCTCAACGTCCAAGGCCTCCACGGCAGATTGTACCTTCCCGGAAGTTGTTGCAACCTCCGCAGGAACATCTTCGGGACTCTCCCCCACGGGAGACATTATCATCGGTGGAATGCGCTCATCAGAAGAGCTTGCCACCTCCTTCGGTTTACTAACACCCGGTTTTGAAACACGGGTCTTCTTCTTCGACGATCCCTATAAGAAGAAAAGCATAAGTCACCAAAATGACAAGATGAACCAGAATTACGGAGGACGCCTTACCTCAGCAGGAACTGATCCCGCTGGCGTTTCAAGTGGCACTCCTGTAGCCTCTGGAGTCGACGTCTTTCACGGCCTTTTTGGTACAGAAGAACCAGCTTCTGTGTCGGCCCGCCTCTTCCCAACAGACGGATCTCTCACTGGTGCTGCAGCAGCAGCCCGATATCCCGCCAATTCTGGTGGACGATATGATCGGGCTGCCATCAACATATTCGCCGTGGCCTCCAGCTGAGTTCCAATGATGAAACTAGTCTCCCTGTTATAACCTGGAGACGCAGTATTCATAGTGCAATACAGCTTGGCGGCCGAATACAGGATCTGTGGCCGAGGGTTGCGAACTGGCATAGTAAAATTAACGCTAGTGCATCCAGCATTATAATATTGCCAGCCCCAGGCTCCATCCAGCAAACTCCCGATAATACCCAGACTGCTACTGGGATTCCGCAACATTAGTTGGGTATAGCCAAACTGGCGAGCAAATCGGCTGGGCAGATATGGCTCCAGATAACATCTATTTTGGTTGCGGTAGACCAGGTGAGAAGGCCGAATGCTTTGCAACCAACGAAAACCCCATTTCGGCAAAGTAATCGAATCTTCGCCAGAGTCAACTAAATCTTGATCGGCCTCGAAATCTTTGAAGATGGAGCCAACCTTGACAATCTCCCACCCCTGAAGGTAGGACAAAATTCTCCTGCAAACGGGAACGCCAGTGTATAACCACTTCCTCTTGTAGAAGCGGCGGATGAAGGCATCTCCTTCAACATGATCCTCCTCCGGACCGGGACTCATCACGTTCGGATGATGCAAAATCAGCCATCCCATAAGATAATGGAAGGGCAGCTCGGATGGCTGATTTTGTATCATCCGAACGTGATGAGTCCCGGTCCGGAGGAGGATCATGTTGAAGGAGATGCCTTCATCCGCCTGTATCGCTGTTTTGAGCCAGCAGAGCGCCAAGGGAATGATTCATGGCACGGACATAGAGGAGAAACGGTTTGCCGGCGACAGGTGCTACCAGGACTGGCGGGCTTGTCAAGTAAGCCTTGATGTCGTCGAAAGCCTTTTGGCACTCCTCTGTCCAGACGTAAGAGACTCCCTTCTTCATGAGCTGAGTAAAGGGTTGACATTTACCGGAAAGGTTTACTATGGACCTCCGGATGTATGCCAGACGTCCCTGTAAGCCCCGAAGTTCTCGAAGATTCTTCGGAGGGTCCATGTTGAGGATGGCTTTGGTCTTCTCGGGATCAACATGAATGCCTTTCGCCGTGATGACAAAGCCCAAGAATTTTCCGCTAGAAACCCCCAGGAAGGATTTAGCGGGGTTCATCTTGAGTTAATGTGCCCGCATGAGATCGAAGACTGTCATCAGGTCCTGTAGGTGATCTCCTTTGAGGCGGCTCTTGACTGCGATGTCGTCAACATAGCATTCGACTGTCTTGAGAAGATGTTGACGGAAGATGGTGCTCATAGCTCGTTGGTATGTCGCACCGGCGTTCTTCAAGCCGAAAGGCATCACTGTGTAGCAGAAAACACCCTTTGGAGTCCTGAATGACGTGTGTTTCGCGTCATCGGGGAACATCTTGATTTGATTGTAGCCTGAATACCCGTCCATGAAAGACAAGCGTTCGAAGTCACACGTGTTGTCGATCATCACGTCAGTGATTGCAAACGGGAATTCGTCCTTCGGGCAAGCAGAGTTGAGATCCCTGAAGTCGATACAGACTCGTATCTTCCCATTCTTTTTGGTGACAGGTACGACGTTGGCTACCCAATCTGGGTGTTGTTCCTCACGGATGAAGCCGCTGGTCAAGAGCTTGTCCATCTCTTGATCGAAGGCATTCATGATGTCCGGCCGGAAGCGTCGCTGTTGTTGTTTAATAGGTTTGGCATCGGGTAAGATGTTCAACCTATGCATTGCGATCTGTGGATCGAGTCCCGGCATGTCTTCGTAGCTCCAGGCGAAGACGTCGATATACTCCTTAGCCAGTTGGATTAAAGACTCTCGGTCTTCTCCTTCTAGGCTTTTGCTGATGAAGATGGGTTTGGAAGAAGACTCGTCCCCAAGGTCGATCTGCTCGACTTCGTCTTCGGTGGGAGGTTCACGTAACTCGAAACGAGACTCCCATTGTTCTCCTAGGCGTTGAGCCCAGGGTTCTTCTTCGAAGGGTTCCGGCGCTTGGTCTTCGCCTTCATCTTTTTGAGGTTGTGCTGATGTCATGTTAGCTGACAGCACTTTCCTGAAGACTGATCCGATACTGGTATCGGAATCCCAAGTCGATGCTTCGGACGAGTGGGAATGTTCTACGTCTTCTGCGTCTGAACTCTCTGGAGTTGATGGCGGCGTGACATAGCCTACCCCCCGTCGAGTCCGATTGTAATAGTCCTGCGGCTTTCCTTTAGGTGTTGGAAGCCGGAGAGGGAGACGTCGACCCTTGCGTAGTTTAGGCCTTTGTTGCTTTTCAGGTCGTAGCCCATCTTTTGGATGATGTGCTTTGCCGTATCCGTGTACCGATAGACATGTATTCTGCCGGTATCAGGTTCTGGCTCGAGTGGCGGGAGGTCTTGATGACGCTCGACTTTGCCAAAGATGATGGATCCTTCGTCTCGACTTCGTGGAGGGACTATGTAACAGACTCCTTGAGACGGGACTACTCGATTTACATGATGGACGGTCGTTATTTGTGTTTGCAACGACCGTAGAGCGTTATCTAATGTATACATGGTATTCCAATGTGGAAGACAAGAATAATTAAAAGACACTCTATTATTGATGAAATACGAGATTTTATCCCGTGGGATTACATTGTCTAAGGAGGGTGTATCTACATCAGCAGAGATATATTCGCCAACCTCCTAATCTGTAAGCACTGGGGTTGGATCAGGAGAGTCCACCACAGCTTTGATTTTGGGGTCCGAGAGGGTTATGTGAGCCCTCCCTGGCATCTTGGATAACTGCGGCGGCTTTTCCTTAAGACGCACCTTCAGAGGTGCCTCAACTGCACCTCCAGTGATTGGTGCCTTTCCCTGTAATTTTGCCACCAGGGGAGCCGATGTTTGAGGCGGCTTTCCCTTGAGGCGTATCTTTAGGAGAGCTTCAGGAGTTGGTGCTTTTCCTGGTAGCTTGATGCTCATTGGAGACACCTTCTGGGGCGGTTTGCCCTTGAGTCGGATCTTCAAAGGGGCATCGGGAGTCATCTCAGGTTCCATGTCCGGCTCAGCTGCCGTCTCTGCCTCGTCATCAGCATCATTGGCGTCCTCCTCGTCAAGTGACTTGTATAAGTCGGAATCGGTGAAGTAGGCTTCAATCCCTTTGAAAGGATCGATGTCTGCGAACTCCGTCCGGATGACGCCGTTGGTGGATACATATTTCATGCATTGGTGGAGCGTGGATGGTACCACCATGTACTCATGTAGCCATGGTCGACCGAGCAGGATGTTGTAGTTGACCTCGGCATCCACAACATAGCAGGTCACCTCAGTTCTGAGGTTACCGATGTGACACTTCAGTCGAATTTTGTCCAGTGGCTCGCTTTTGCTAGCGTTGAAGCTACTGATGGTTGTGTTGGAGGGCGCAGTGTTGATAGCAGCGCCTTCGGAATGATGCTGAGAGAAGACCCCGGATCGATCTGAATCCGGTTCACCTTGACTGAACCGATATACCCTGTATAATACAGCGGCCGGTTATGTCGGTGGTGCTTGAGCAGCATGTCTTGTTGGGTGAAAGTTATGTTTGGGATAACTTCATTCGCACAATGACAGTGCGCACAAGTAGTTGGGAGGTCTTCAGGCTGCTTGACCTGACTGAGAAAGGATTCGGCATCCTTCAGAGCTTCACAGAGAGCTTATCGGGAGTCTTTGGAAAGACGCAGGAGCTCGAACAAAGATAGGCGGGCAGGAGTACTGGCCAGTTGTGCCAGTATGTCGAAGTTGTGGGGCTTGGCTAGTCCCGAAGCATTCTCCTTTCGTAGAGGTCTGTCGAAACGAGCCTCCACCTGCTTCTGCTTATTGGCTGCTGAGGGCTTAGACGGGCCCTCTTCCTGGACAGCAGGGACGGTGCAAGGAGGCACCACCTCGGCGACAGCTTCGCCGGGTTGGGCATTCTGTTGTGCACGCGTCTGCACAGGGAGTGCCTCTTCCGCTGAAGAAGAGACCATGCGGCAAGATTTGATCTTCCTGCCTTTGGATTTGGAGGTAGGACGTACCTCCGGTTGAGTCACCTCGGAGACGAGGTCGGGGTGGACCCATCGGACCTCTCCTCGAGATGTGGTGAGTGGGATGAGTCCACTCACATTGTCACGGGTAGGTGGTAAGTTAACCACCTCCATTGTCGCCTTAGGGATGGGGACGACGCCATCTTGTGTGGTAGTTGGCGGCAAGGTGCCGAACTGGAGTGACACCACATTGGCTGACACCGTCTTCTCCTCGTAGTCGACGGAGATTACATCCGCATTGATCATGCGCTGGATGTAATTTTTGAGGACATAACAGTCCTTGGTCGGGTGTCCGACAAACCGATGGTAGTGACAGTACCTCGGGTTGTCCACTTTCCCAACTTCATCGGGCCGCTTTGGGTCCGGTAGCTTGATCTTGTCACCCTGCTTCAGTATTTCAAAAAGTTGCAGGGTGTCTTGGTCGTTGAACGAATAAACCTCTTTGGGCCTTGGTGCAAGTGGAGGCTTCTGAGTAGGCGCAGATGCGCCTTTTGAGGCATTAACAGTTAATGCCTGCTTCCCCTTTGTCTCTCGTCCGGGGTTGTTGGCTGCAGACCTTTTTCCCTTGTCATCAAAGGCAGGGAAGCTGACCCCCAGAAGACGTGCATTGGCCGCCTTCTTTTCTGCGGCTTCTGCTTCGATGATCAGGGCGCTCCAGTCGGGAGGAGGAGTAGAGTTGAGCTAGAGCTTGACTGCAGGCAGCATGTTCATGCTGCAAGAGGAGAGGAGCGCATGTTCCGGCATGCCTGGAGGTAGTCTGAAGCAGGCCTGTCGGAAGCGTTCGATGAACACCCGAACCGTTTCCTTCTCCTTCTGGCGTATCTCTATGAGGGACGCCATCGTCATATCCTTCCCGCCGTCGTAGAAGCGGTCGAGGAAGAGGCGCGTCAAGTCGTCGAAGGATGATATGGAATTGTCGGGGAGGCTGCAGTACCAGTCATACGCCACTCCCTTCAATGCTCCGACAAATATGCTAGTGAGGAGCGTGTCCTCCTTCGGGAGATGTCCCGTTTGGGACTGGAAGTACGTCAGGTAGCGGCGCGGAGAGTCCTTCCCGTCGTATGGCGTCAGTGTTTGTGGTTTATACTTTGGAGGATAAACCACCTTGTTCCACTCGAGGGGATAGGGTTGGGGGATGCCCATCTTCTGGCGCTCCTCTTGCCTGTTCTTGGACTCAAAGCGCTCCCGCAAGTCCTTGATCATTTCGACCACATCCTCCGTGGAGCTGGGAGTCGGGGAAGGTGGTACCACCTGGAGTTGAGCGTTTGAGGGCTCAGACGTCCGGGGTACTTCTCGGCGATCTGTGTCTGAGGATACCCGTTGAAGGGGTACACTCGACTCCCCATTGGCCCCTGGGTCGGGACCGGTCGAAGGTGTTCGGGTCAAGGCCGACCGTATTTCAAACACCGCCTGAGTCAGTATTTGCATAGAAGCAGAGAGGGTTTTGAGTCCTCCCTATAATGTGTCTATGCGCTGGACGATGTCCTGCGACGGCGCATCAGACTCGGAATCACCCCCAGCCATGTATACTGTCATGACACGGCCGGGAGTCGATGGATTGGTTGAGGCTTCGCTCTCGGCCTCACTCTCATGTAGGGGAGTCGCCTCTCCTGGAGTTTCATCTTGGCCACCCCCAGCCACGTTCTGGAGGTCATCCTCGACGGGCGCATCTGCAAGGGTCTGATTACCCTCAGCTCCGTCTTGAAGGGCCTCTTCGTCTCCGGAACTACCCCCAGCTGTGTTCTGGGGGACATCCTCGTTTTGAGGGGCTTCTGGGAGGCTGACTTCGCCTCGAGGATGAAGATCCGCCGCAGCTGTGCTTTGGACATCTTCGTCTTCGGAAGGAGGCTCAACAAGGGTCTGGCTACCCCCAGCTTCCTCCAAGAACTTCTTCCTCGACCGAGTGCCTTCGAACACTCCGGAGGACGAGACAGCTGCCTTGGTTTTCCTCGGCTGGCTTTTGGATGAGGACGAGGAATTGCCAGTCGTCTTTCGGACTGACGAGGAGTTACAGATCACGTTGCATGAAGCAACCGCTGGCTCCTCTTCTGTTAACACCTTCATCCCAAGGCGATGTCGGAGGGGTGTCGATGATTGCAGCCGCTGGAAGACTGACTGCCTTGGTGGTACTGCCGCCTTGCAACATCAGTTGATGGTGACCACCGCACAAGTATGCCCCGTGAGAGGCGCATCGTGCTTGTTGGTCGACTCTCCTTACCGGCGCTTGTGAGTGATCACGTTACGCAGGTCGTTGGAGGAGAGTGCTACCTTCACACCCCCTTCAGGCGCATGGCAAGGCCAAACGCCGGGGTGGTCAGGTGAGTGCTGCGCCCCCTGATCTAATACCAAACAGGCATCCCGATCAGTAGTGGGGGAACCACAACATTTGAAGTGACTTGAACGGACCTCAGACGCACAACCAGAGGAGGCGCGGGAGTTCAAGACCACTGAATTTGCCTCACTCGACTTGGTTGTGCACGCAGTAGATGCGCCCAAGTGAGATGAGGGCTTTGAAGGTCGGCTCGTTTTTGGTGCAGAAGCACCTGAGTCGACCTTGTACAGCTTGCCATCAGCAGCGCGCATGATTGTGAGCGCATGCTTTTGGCTTGCTGCTGGCATAGCACGTTTGTGGCGCATGGCCCGTGCCGCCTTGGATTTCTTCGTACTAGCCCGCTGGGGCGCATAGTACTCAGCATCCAAATTCTCCTCGCCATTACAGCGAGTGAGTCTGTCAAAGACAGAGACTTTTTGTGGCGCATCAGAGGTGATGCGCGGGGCATTGGCTGCGCCCCTGCTCCGTCGACGCATCTTCCTCGCCTGAGAGGGAGATGGCTGGGGAATGTGGTCAGCCGCACGCTTCCCCGAGAGATGCGCTGCATCAGCGGGCGCACCTTGGTTGCTGAGGACGTCAGCAGGAAGGGAAGGCTGGATTAGCGCATCCCCTTCAGTGGTGGTGCCCGAGGCGTCGACCTTGCGCACCCAGACTTGGCGGATCTTCTTCGGCTTCGGCAGCCGCTTCGAAGGACTCGCACTTCCTTCAGAAATGAACTCTTCGTACGCCTGTTGATTGAGGCACACGACCAGCGTCTTGTGGGAGGAGCCCACCTTCACGTCGTCGGCTTGCGACACGACTTTCTCGGTGGAGGAGAAAGAGATCCCCAGCAGAGTCGCCAGCTTGTTTGCCATTAAAATTGTTTGATTACAAATTTCAATACAAACAGAACAGTGTTACAATATAGGACTTAGATGTAGTCCTAGGAGTACACTTTTGTTTATCTGGGTCCCTTGTGCCGATGGAGCGAGTGGTAATGCGTTGACTCCGTTGACGAGCTGACGACGGTTATCGGTTCTCTGAAGGTTTGGATTGCTCTGGGTGCTGGAGCTTGCTGAGAGGAGGAAGACGTTGAGTGTCTGTATCTGCCTCTCTGGTGATATGTTCCTTCCTTGGGTGTTCTCTGTGTTGTCCGTGGGTGAGAAGGAAGTGATCCCTCTATTTATAGCTGGGCAGGTTGGCTGCTCATGCGCGCATTTGTAGGATGCGCCGGTGCGTGGGGACGCCACGTGGAGATTGCTGATGGAGGCGCATGGATGATGCGCCCTGATCGAGGGGTTGAATTCTTCATACTGCTGTTGTGAGCCGACACGTAGCAGAAAAGAGGATCTTTCTGTTGTTGAGATCTTGGGTGAGTTGAGTCAAAGGACACGTGTCGTCGACTCAAAGCTCGGAGATCTCGGATTTGATGGGGAATTATCTGGTGGGATTCGCCTAGGACTGGGCGCATGAGGAGACTTTGGCTCGTAACCTTTATGAGTCACGAACCATTCTGGGCGCATGGCTTTTGAGGCGCATGCAGGCGACTTTCCTTCTGTCTTTTGGGATCAGAGAGCAGTCTGGGGCGCATGGCTTTTGAGGCGCATGCAGAGCTTCAAATGGAGACTTTTCTTCTGTCTTTAGGGATCAGTGAAGAGTCTGAGGCGCATGCAGATTTGGACGCATGGCTGCAGAGGCGCATGCGGGTGGTTGAGTGGCCACGTGGCAGTAGCCGTCGGAGTAAAGTCATGATGATGCTGACGTTGCCGACGCTTCGTTTTCTGAAAAAACTGTCAACTATTCAGACTTTGGGAGGTGTGCTGCCAACTCTGTCAGTTCAGCATTTAATGTTTCTGACATTCGATGGACAGCTGTGGGGGCGCGTCGATTGGCGTTCCACTGGGTATGGGGACGTATGGGGGCGCATCCTCTGTGATGCGCTTGGTACTGAAGGGCGCGTCTGTGTGATGCGCCTGAAGTCGAAGGGCGCGCGCGGCTGTTTCGTTCCTCGAGTGCTTTAAATAGCCGTTTGGCTGAGTTCGAGGCGTCCGGTTCATCCATTAAATGCAAGTTCATTGCACGGAATTCGGAGAGCCATCCACCTGGTGCGTGGGTTTGATCTGCCCGGCCTATAAATAGTGGCATGGAGAGAAGGTTTGCTTCTCGTTCTCTCACGTACTTCCAACATGAACTTGGGTACTCGAGTGCATTCTGTTGACGAAGTGCTCCCGAGGGTGAAGATGAGACGCCATGTCGTCATTGATGCACTTGAAGGTGACTGTTACATCCAAAAGACGAAGTCGAGGGCTTCCGAGGCAGGCGGAAGGTGCCTGTTGCATCCAAAGATAGGGATGCTCGGGCCTCGTCTTCGTTGTGCAGGAAGAGCCGTAGATCGGAATTGCGGGGCTAGGCTCTTTCTTCCTTCATAGTGGGTGTTGCCCACTCTGGTTGTGTTGAAAGCTGCTCATTTAGCCGTATTTCGATTACGGTCTTCCTTGGTCTTTGGAGGCTCTTTCGAAGCCTCCCCTGGCCACAGACTTGCGGTGCTCTTCTCTTCCTTGGTTTGAGGAGACCTGCCTCCAGCCAGAGGGTTAAATGCTTCATTAGTCATAGCATTTATCAGGTGAGCCTGGCTGGAAGAGCGGCACATAACTGGGCTGCTGAAGGGATGCACATAACTGGGGATGCACATAACTGAGCTGCTGAAGGGATGCGCCCTGCTGAGTACGCATGGCGGGATGCGCCCGGTTGAAGGCGCATGGTGACTGCTGCGCCTGTCTTGAGGCGCATGGTGGCTGCTGGCCGTAGACTTAGGATCTTTTCTTTGTAGAAATTCTCCTTTGTACAACCTTCTCTAGACATGTAATAGACTTTTATGTATAAATAAAAAATTCTTTTTCAAATGTCTATATTTGTTGATTTTGCTGTGAAGTATTTTGTCCGAGCTCTGGCGTATGTAGTGTCTGGCACATGGGCTTTCTGGTTGTGAAATTCCATGCTTCTACAGTCCTCAACATGGATCTCTTGAAGGAGATCTTCCAAGCTGATATCCAGCTTCATCCGGTGCATTCTTGCATAGAATGTACTCCATCCTGCGGGAAGTTTAGAGACAATCCCTTCAACGACAAACTTGTCGGCGAGGGGCATTTTCTCGTCTTCTAGCTTCTGGTGCAGCTTCAAGAACTCTTTTACTTGAGGTAGCATTGCCTTCTCGTCTTCGAAGAGCCACTTGTGGTACTTCTCGACGATGAAGATTTTCGATATATTGTCGTCATCTTCATACAGCTTTCCCAAGGACTCCCAGATATCCCTGGCAGAAGGATTCTTGGAGTATGACTCTGCCAGGGAGTCCTCCATTGCATTCAGAATCAATAGCCTACACAGACTATTGTCCCTTCTCCATTTGGTCAATTTGACTTGTGCAACAGCAATGGCATTTGCTGTACCACCTTCTGGAGTCATCGGTCAGCCGCAACTCCTTAAGCCGCTCTTCTGAGGATTGGGGGGAAGCCATAAACAGTGGCATACACTGCTTGGTACAGATCAATCTCCTTAAGCCGCTCTTCAAATTGGACCAATATCCAATTGGCTATACAGATCCATCTCTTATCCGGGTTCACGAGGCCTGTCAGCCGCAACTCTTGATCCGGATATCTTTCTTCTACCTTCGCAAACTCATTTGCGAATATCGGAGTTCTCACCAGTAGCAGCAGGGAAGAATCTTCTGGCGGGATACAACCAGGCTTTAGTCCTCTAAGTAAGGAGCTATGGCGCTCAGAGGAACTGTAGAATATATCTTTGTTGCCAGCCCCCTTCTTGACACAGATATTTCCTGTTCGGGCTTGCTGAAGCGGAGTTATATCCCATTACATTCTTCTGGGATAGCTTGCAAAAGCATATCGAGACAGAGGAAGGCATCTAGAGATCTCCGGCAGAAGGATTGTCTTCTCGCCCCTCTGGAAAATTCTCTGTTCCATACGAGGTCTTGGCTGAGAATTCTTGTCAAAGGCTTCACCAAACAAGAACAACGGCTTCTTATGAGTAACTGTGTCAGCAGTATAAAGAGGCTGCCCATTCATCAGACACAGCAAAGTCTCATTGTCCTGTGCAGTCAAGACGGCTTGCCGAGATGACGGTAAGGCGTACTGAGGAAATGTCACATGAGATAGATCTTCCTTGTATTCAGGTTCAGCCAAGGATCCTGCAAAGACCTCATAGTTGGGGTCTTCCATGAGGTTAACTGCATCAAATAAAGAAACAAGGATCAATACATGCAAAATCAAAAAGTCTCTACAAAAGATCATCAATTTGCGCAAGTTATCAGATTGCGCCAGCACAGTCAGCATTGCGCAAGTTATCAAATTGCGCCAGCAATAGTCAACATGCGCAAGTTATCAGTTTGCGCCAGCACAGCCAACGTGCGCAAGACGTCAGTTTGCGCTAACATACTTGCGCAAGACATCAGTTTGCGCTGGCACAACCGACTTGCGCAAAACGATGGATTGCGTCGAACATTTTGTCAGCGCTTTCCATTCGATTGCGCAAGAGTATAGTTTTCATAAAAATGAAAACTATTGTGAATGCAACCAAAACCTTAAACAGGTGGCGCAAATACCATCAATCTCTAAAAAGAGAGAGATATGAAGGTCTGAAAACATCAAAACCCTAAAAAGGGTTTCGATCAAGGTTCATCGTTCACCTTGCAGTGCTGGATGACCCGTCTCATGACGAGATAATCGTGGCACAACACGAGTTGAGGATTCGGCGGGGGCCTTGCCCTTCTCAGTGGCCGTGCGCTTAGGAGGCATCGCCGTCGTCGGCGGGAAGAAGAAGCAGTAGTCGGAGTAGGAGCGAAGCTTTTATCACTTGAACAGTGGAAAACTTGTAAAGGTGGAAAGAAGAAACAATGGAACTATTTATAGTTTTTCCAAGTGTAACAGCCACCTCCGATTGCGCCGAGAAAGTCGGAGCTAATTCCTCCAAACGCGCAATCACAACGCAACTTGATTTTAAATTTGAAATTCAAAGTATTTCGAAACTTTGAATATCTTCAAATTTCGAAAACTTTGAAGGGGGTCTTGTAGGTCCTAAAAATCAAGTTGCATTCATCAAATAGGCAGAGGAAATTAATTTGCGCACCCTTCAAATGGACTGCGCAGGAGGCAGATTGCGCAACAAATCAAACGCGCGAGGCTAAACTGCGCTAATATCCAAGCGCGCCATGCTGACGTGGCATTGCCATCATTACCTGACAGAAAATCAGATCTTCTGACAACTGACAGCCCGAAGAACGAGAAAACTGTTCGTTTCTTGTGCCACGCCGCCATGACAGCTGCCTAGCGCGGTCCAGCTGCCAAAAGCCAGCGCGGTCTACCAGCCCAGCCTAAGCGCAGTCTGCCAGATCCTCTTTAGCGCTGTTTGATCCCAGCGCAGTCTGAAGCTAGCGCTGTTCAAGTTGCGCAATCCATCAAGATAACTGACATTTTGTACGTGGCTTACATGCCATCAATTGCTCAACACGTGGCAGCTTCCTGTACACGACCATGCGCATTTCAATCAAATAATGCCACGCGTCTAAATACAGTTAGCCCACGATCGAGTAACTGCCTAATAGGCCAGCGCAACTGGTAGCCTGCGCAGTCCAATGCCTGCGCTATCCAGCCTGCGCAATCCAGAATAACTACAAATTAGTTATTTCTAGAACTCTATAAATAGAGTTTCAAGTCCTTCATTAAAGAGATCAGATCATTATTATCATCAGAGATCAGGAGTTCTTGCCAAAGTGTTGCTGCATTCTTCAGAGGCTATCGTCTTCAGAGTTCACATCGTCCAAGGGATAAAGCGATCGTCTTCAGATCGGATTTCTATAGTTGTACTTTCCCAGAATTCAATTGTAATCTTCTTACAAAGTTTGTGAAATAAAAGAACTTTTGTTTTTGCAAACAAGTATGGCTTGCCCTTGCCTCTCTAGCCTCTTAATTAAAATTTCGAGGACGGAATTCTTTTAAGGTGGGTAGAGTTGTAACGACCATGGTCCGTATTACGTGTTTTGGTATACTTGTACGTATATTGCATGTCTCATTGCATGGTTTATCTTGGCATTTCCCTTGTTTGGTTCGGCTTGGTTGGCTTGGTTCGGTTTGGATTGGTTTTTCATGTGGACCAACCCCACCTACCCCCCACTCTTCCTTGAATAGCCGTCCACTCCTCTCTCTCCTCATTACTTTTCATTAACTCTTCTTCTTCCTCACCATTACTCTCCACCTACCAGAGAGAGAGGTCTAGGCAAGTGCAACTTGCTTCATGGAGGAACTCAAAGTTTTATTGTTCCATTTTCTTATCCACAAGATTCTAAGTCACTTTAATGCTTAGCATTTTCGAATTTCATGGCTCCTTTCATGTAGATCTAAGTTTTTAGTATTTTGATCTTCTTGGTTTCGATCTTCTAAGCTCGGTTGCTTCCGAATTGGAGAGTCCTATGTAGTAGGGATTTCGATTTTTACGCAAGTTTGGTTTTGAGATGGCCGGACTTCACCAAGTCTTGGCCGAGATGGAGTTCCTCGAGTTAACTGAGCCTTTACGCATGCTTGTCTTGGCCATAAGGAGAAGACGGAGTTTTACGCACACGTTCTGACGTGTTAGCGTAATGTTTAGCCCTTTTACGCCCACGCATTGCGTGCCAGCGTATTATTCAGCCTTTTACGCGTAGTGCCCCTTTTACGCACACGCAATTGCGTGCTAGCGTATTCGAACTCTAGGCCGGGACCCCCCTCCCTCGCGTAGAGTCGTACTCGCATAGACTTTGGCTCGAGTAGACTCTCGCACTCGCGTAGAGTTTCGCTCGGGTGTTTGCGAGCGTAGAATTTCGCGTAAAATTCTTACGCGCGTGTAATTCACTTGCGTATAACCCGGCTAGCGTAGAACCCACCCACGTGCATCTTCACTCGCGTAGAGCTATCTCTCCCTTGCTCTTGTTAGTGTAGAGCCGCTTTACGCTTGAGGCCCTCGGCCTAGCGTAGAGGCTCACTCGCGTAGGGTCTTGAGCCCTTGTGTACCCGATTGTCTTTTATGCCTTGCACTATTCATGAATTGACAAGCACGGACTGCGTGATATGACCAGACTAATAATGGTGCATGACATGACATGGCATGCCATAGCATGACATAACAAGATATGACAAGTACGCACCATGGTAATTATTAAAAGCTGTTGCGACGGCTTGCATGGCATGACTATAATAAATGGCTTGGACACCGTGGACGATTGTATTTGTACAAATAAATCAGTTTTGTCTTGCATCATGTCTAGGACAGGGACCCCTGAATACCATGGTCAGGGGGTACCTACTTAAACTGATTAAGGCTAATAACTAGAATAATCCAGTAGTCATGAAGAGATTTTCCAGCTACAGGTAATCCCGTTATCTGGGCGCCCCATCATGGGATCTGTAGCATGCCGTCGAGTAGGGCACATTTCCAGCACACTGTCATGTGTTGCAACCACTAAACTACTTAAGGGTACATGTGTTCTTGGACAATGTACCAACATGAATTCAACCCCAAATTTGCGTCCGGATAGCCTGGATGGTCTGCAGGGCTTGTGGCTGTTGGAACAATCTCATTGCATCTTGCTAGTAACTAGGCCTGTGATAACCCTAGTTAGTTAAAGTATCAAGCCGTACTCCTTGCTTGGCTGTGATTGATTGGATGGAGTCTAGCCCAGCTTCGTCTCGTCCTGATCCTGTACAAGATTATGAATTGACATGATTACTTATGCTTGCCTTAACAATAATGATCAGGGGACCAGTTCTGTTCAGGCGAAGGGTTACAACCCCGGTCCTTGTTTGGTTTAAGGGTTGTAACCTGGCTCCCGGAGCAGTTCTGTGTCCTCTCTTCGTTTATTGTCTTATTGCACCCCATGTCACGATCGTCAAGTTTTACCTTACTTCAATGGCATGATTACTTATGCTTACCTTAACAATAAAGATCAGGGGCAAGATTCTGGTCAGGTGAAGGGTTACAACCCCGGTCCTTGTTTGGTTTAAGGGTTGTAACCTGGCTCCCGGAGCAGTTCTTTATTCTCTCTTCGTTTATTGTCTTATTTCACCCTATGTCAAGCCCATCATGTTTTACCTTCATCAATAGTAACTGAGACGGGTTCCTATTCAGGTGAAGGGTTACAACCCTGGTCCTTGTTTGGTTTAAGGGTTGCGACCTGGCTACCTGAATAGTTTCCTCGTATTCAATCAACTATTGTTGTCACTGTTATTATCAGTTTTCCTTATATATAATTATCTTTAATATTCATCTATTATATGCTGGTTTTAGTTCCTAAGTGAAGCCTCCTTTGTGGCACTTGCTCTTTCTGGGGTCTGACCCAGCTGGTTTTGTATGGCCAGATACCGGAGCAGCTTCAGAGGATCTACCTATCTTCCAGCCAGATGGTGACCCCCAGGCGTAACCCTGGCAACGAGTGGGTTCCTTTTTGTTCTCCCACCTTATTGTATAAATATTCTTTTGAGGCGTTTAGCCGGCGAGCACGTGTTAGCTCGTATTGCATCTTTATTTACTGTCTGCCTACGGACTGTAACATGATTGACGAATCCTAGGGTTGATCATGTATGACTGAAACTCTTGCTAGTCTTGACATTTTGTACGACTAGCTTCATGATCATCAAAATATGTAATGTATGGGACGCCTTACTATTATATATTTGGTGCTCTGACATCTTGTAACAATTACTGCTTGTTTGAGATTGAGACAATATGCTTGTTCATGACCATAAGAGACTGATGGCTTGTAGTTAAACCCTCATGTATCTAGACAGCCGTGACCGTATAGCGAGGTGGATTGTACTTCAATATACGTAGCTGGCTATGTTCGCCCCCGCTCTCCAGTATTCTGGTTCTGGGGCGTTACAACTTGATACCCTAAAATGACAAAAAATGACGAGGAGGGGGGGGGGGGGGGGGGGGGGGGGGGGGGGGCTAGTTTTGTCATTTTTGGTTTTTAGGGTATCCAAGTTGGTACCTATTAAAGTTGAGGGTATCAAGTTGAAAAACTTGAATAGTTGATGGTATCAATTTATAATGTAGCCGTTTTTCTTTTTCTACTGCTGTTACCTTATGAGTTGAAGTGTTGCTTTCAATTTGTAACTTGTGAGATTGTAGGGAATATGAACATTATGTTTCACGTTGTATGTTGCATGACACATTGTGGATGAGGCGACACGGACACGCTACCAAATTTTGCGTGTCATGTCCAGTATGCAACACACTTCCTGCTATGCAGACTTGGCAGACCGGCAAGCTTCTCTTTTGCCTAATTTCACCTAGGAAAAATACTGTAATGGGCACTGTTGATTCATTTACCTTGTTCTTTCCCGGCAATTGTTTGCAGTCCATTTTATGGAGTAAATATATGACTCTTGTTTTTTTCCAGGCATGCCACACAAAAGCAGAGTATGAGGAGCATGGGGCAAGCATATGCCGAACAAATCCAATTTTCAAAGGGATGTATTGAAAAGATGGGGAGATCCTTTTGAATTCTGCACTTCTCCTCGCTAAATGAATCTATAGCAGTCAAAGACATACTCCCGTTTATGAAGTTTCTCAGAGTCAATTCCTTGTAATTTTGTAAGGAGATGAAGAATTAGCATACTTAATAGAGTTGTATAATAGGTATTAGGTGTTGTATCATCTGTAAGCTTATAAAAGCCAGGTAATGTTCTGATTTGTTCTTGTAATTCTTTTCCCTAGTGAACTCCTGTACAACAAGGCACCATCATGTAACCAAGTGGTTTGGGTTGAATAATATTGTTTGTTTTCAGCTTGCATGATTAACAGCTTGTTATTTGCCACAGATATGAGAGTAATAGCTATTTGTGGCAAACTGTTGAATGTTTCTTTCTTCCTTTATATTTGATAGTACTGTGATAACAATTACGGGTGAACATTCGGTTTCAACCGAACCGAAATAGTTCGAAATAAATCGAAATTCAAAAAATCTAAACCGAAATCGAACCGAAATTAGTCATAACTGAAATCAAGCCGATAAACGATTTGGTTTGTTCGGTTGGGCCGTATTTATTGTTTAGTAAATTGGGCACAAAGTTGAAACTATGGTTAAATTATTTAAATATTTGTAATTTTTATACATACGTTTATTGTATTTCAAAGTTGGGTTTTAAAAGACATTAATTGTTGTTTTCAAAATATGTTACAAAAATGCACATTTTAAGATAAAATATGCAAAAAATTGAGCATAATTAATAATTGCATAGGTCTTATTCGATTTTTGATTTTGGACCGAAATTCAAAGCCGAAACCGAATAAATAATTTTAGCATTTTAATTTTTTTTTTTCTTTCAAACCAACCGAATCTCTTATTCTTCTCGTCCAAAACCGAATAATGCTCACCCATAGTAACACTGGCTACATCTGGATCCAGTAAAATCAGATAAGTCAATAATTCTACAATTTTTCTTGTTGGCATCTTTGGATTTTACAAGCGATCTTTATCAAGTCATGCTCGGACCATTGTTAGAGCAAGGTTGTGACCTTTTGTAGCTAGGAGGGAGGCATCCCCTCTGTTTTTCCAATAATATCTTCATCTTCTTACTATTAACTGTTTTTCATTTTTTTTTTTGCTTCAAGTTCTGAATAACGTGTGCTTCTCATCGTCGGGGTTCATCTTGATTTGGTTGTACCCGTAGAATTCATCCATAAAACACGTGCATTCGAAGTCACAAGTGTTGTCGATCCTAATATCTGTGATTGACAGCATTTTTTTTTGGACAAGCTATCTAGGGATCCAGATTTTGTCACTCTTTTTGAGCACATGAACAATGTTTGCAACCCAATCAGTGTTAATCGAAGCCACTTTCGATCAGTATTTTAACTTCGCCTCAATGGCTTCCATTATGTCAGGGAGAAATCTTCGCTGATACTGTTTGAAACAGGCTTTGCATTCAGCTTGATGTTTAGTCGATACACGACTATCTATCTGGCAAATAGAGTCAATATATTTCCAGATCAGAACTACAAGAGATATTTTCGTCTTCTTACCATTAACTGCCTTTTATTTCTTTTCTGCTCCGAAGACTCGAGAAGTTCTCCATAAATATTTTCTTATATCAACTCGTGTTCTGCAAGCAAAATTAAACATAAATTTGTTCCTAACCTTAAAAAATACCGAATAGATTACAACCATACCCCCTATGTTAAGTCATACATCTTGTAGTCGATTTACATAAAACATCGCATTAATAACAACAGTACCATCAGGAGGTTCAATAAGTTCTACAGATCCAAGAAAGACCTAATTCAACTTTGTATGTCAAGAACAAGTCATTCTGAAGACACAAACTCAGCAGTCTAATAACTGCTGAAGATGAAAACATTGCCCACTTGACCACTCTCTGTCTAAAACTTTACATGAGAGGCAAAAGCATTTTTTTCGGGCAGGGATCGAGAACCCTTCGAAGAAAGAAGGAAAAGAACGACATGGGACCTCTTGTCAAGATGAGTATTCCATGATACTACACGATAGCTCTCTTATCCGTTTTAATAGATTGGTATTGCATAGAAATGAGGGACATCGTAGGAGAGCAAAATCGGGATGACATGAAGATACCGACGAAGTTCAACAAGCACTTTTTCCAGGAAACAGAGAATCAAGAAGCAATTGCATCAATTCAATGGAAAAAAAAATTGGTACCTCAGTTTTTCCTTCAATATTCACATTTGCAAGAGCAAAGTTTGGCAATCTGAGATTCAGTTTGATTACAGACAAAACCAACAATTAAACCTCATTATTTGCCTCGACTGTGTTTGGTCTATCTTTCATGTGGAAGTTCAAGTCCTCTCAGACTTCGCCTTCCTACTGTAAGCATTGCTTCCTCAATCATCTCAAACTTCTACTAGTTATTTGTGTTGGCATAACAAGAATAAGGCCATCTATGGGGATTTCTAAAATTGAGTTTCTATTCTACTTGTCATTGTACTTTAAGAAAATTTGTATCATAGTTGGTAGAATTTCTATATAGAAATTGCACACACACAAAAAACCTAATGGTTCTCCATTTCTATCATAAGTGACAACAAATAAAAGGATCAATCTAATGACGTGGGGTCAAATATTAATTGGTATGAGAAATGGAGAATTTCTATGAGACACTCGTAGAAACTCTCCATCCTACATCACTGCTACATAGAATAGAAATTGGGATAGAAATTATGGTTGGGAGAAGTTTTTTCAGAATGAGCTTCTACCATAGAAATAGGGGAGGTAAAAAACCCCATTGGAGATGGCCTAAGAACAACACATTTATACCAAATCTTTAACTAATTCATTAAATCCCATTGGACATCGTTTATCAATAGAATACGTAATTTCCTTTCATAAATATTTGACTATATTTGTCTTAATATGTATGCAACTTTCTGCTAGATGCTCTAGTAAGGTGTATCTTAGAAACATAGTCTTCTAGGTAGCCAACGAATCTTAGCAAGAACATGGATTCATCGGTTCTTATTTGGAGCTCATTTTTTTCGAGGACGAAAACTCGTTTTTTCAGCGACGTGAGCGCTTCCCATAATAAGACCAAAATTTTAAAAGATGAGATAAATTTTAGAAAAAAGTTGGAGAAACTTTAATACAAGTTCATCAAAATAACAAAAAAAAGAAGAATGATTACTTACCTTGACATTATAAAATCACAATACGAATAATCTCTCTATAACTTTGAACAGAATTTTATAAATTTTAATAAATAATAAGATATCTATAACTTTTGATAACAACAGTTACTAAACATAATATTTTTATTAGCGTACGCTTCCAGCTTTAGATTCTTTTAAGTAGTCGCACTCTTTCGTTCCTGCTCCTGCCCCCGCTTCTAAGAGGTGCATATGCTAGTTGAAGGAGTCTCTAGCTAGAAGTAGGAGTAGGCCAAAACGAATATGGATTGAAATTTCAAAAAAGGCTATGATTTTTATGGAGGCTCCACCTGGGTGGCACCAAAAGGTGCAAAGTCATCTCCAAAAATTGCTCCACTAAGGTGAGACACCATACGGTGCATAGTCTTCTCCTAAACTTGTCCTATGTTCAAGTAAAATTCTCAAAAACTTGTGGAGGGTCCATGTGTAACACCAAGTTTTCCAGATGTGGGTAATTTTGAAATTTTGTAATTATAATTATTAATTATTGATATTTATTTCACATTATGATTTTTGGTGATTTTTAATTATTTTTAAACTATTTAAAAACTGCTTTAAGTCATGACTTATGATTTTGACGTGCTGCTAGTGAAACCCTAGTGACTGCATGACCTAGAGCCTAACCATGTCATTAGGATGATTTGATTATCATTTTTAGCCTAGGAGTAATTTGGTCATTTTGACTTATTTGAATTATTTGATGATTTATTGAATTGGTGAATTCTAGGTTGACTTGACTTGTTGAGACCTAGTGAATTAGCCTAGAAGCTAACCCTAGCCATGGTGACCCTAGTCTAACTTAGGTTAACCTACTTTTAGTCATTAGAAACTAATTTTAGAATGAGGGGACTTGGTTTAATGAATTTAAGTCATGGCTTATGGTTTCATGAAATGGCTTATGACTTCATGACTTGATTAATCATAACTTAAGCCCATGGGCCAATTTAGGAAACCCTAACCCTAATTCCTTCCTTTATTACCAGCCATAGGGATCTCCACCCTATATAAACACTTATTCTCTAGGGCTTGCCTCTTTCTTTTATTCATTTCAACATTGGAAAAGAAAGGTATTTGTCCCCTTCCAAAAATCACCATAAATCTATTTTAATTCCTTTTTAATCCTAGTTTCTTGCATTAGAACCTAATACTCTCTTATTTTCTGATTTTGGGGTTTAATCCCAGCTTTGGGTCAATTTGGAGCTTTTGCCATCAAGAGGAGGAATCCCCCATTTGAAGCTTTTCCAAGCTTTTTGCACATATAGGTAAAATCCTTTAAATTGATTTAAATTTCGATTTTCTTTGCATGTAGGGCTAGATCTAGGAGTACCCTAGGTGTCCCCAAAATTTGGGTGGATTTCTTGTTCGTTTGGTGTCCGTATCGGACACGTGTCGTAGTGTTGTGTAGGTGTTTGTTGAAATGCCTCAATGGATTGAATGTTAATATTTTTCAAAACTAATTATATAATTTGGTAGCTAACAATGTGTAGATTTCAGATCTGTAGGACTGAGTTGGTTTTAGGTCGGTTTTCGTGTCCAAAATGGATACGTACTCACCCACTGGACACTGCACAGGGGAGTGTTGTGCTCCCCTGCTGCTCGAGCACTGTAGAAGCCAGGACACGACACGAGGATACGAGATTTTTGAGGAGAACCTAGGGGCAATGTCTGCTATGAGGTCTATGAAATTTGGGGAGGTATCGTTGAGTGGTTCGAGAGAAAACTCCCTCGCACTGGACTGCACGAGCACAGCACACACGCACACACTAGGCTCTGATACAGGTTTGGATACGACCTTGTGCACCACGTGGACACAATGCAGACACTTCCTCACCTAGCCCTACTATGGGCGAACCCATGTGCACGAGCTTGACCCACCCCGAGCTCTGTGTCGAGTACACAATGACTCGGCACGCGTGCACGAGGACTGATATTCCTGTTTCCTATCATTTTCGATTTTGGGATTTTGGACACCTCGTGTCCTAATTTTTGGACTCGTGGGTGTCCCATTAGACACGTGTGACATGTCCCCATGCCTATACACTCTTGACACACCTTGAATTAGTTTTTTGATTTGAATTTGGCCTTGGGTTATCGAGCTCAAACTCTGATACACTGATAATTAGATACTGTTTTTTTTAAAGATGTTCTCAAAGATTCAATTTGATTTCAAAACAAGTTCATACATTTTCCAAAGTTGATGTCAATTTCAATTTGGTTCATATAGGGTTCCATATATTTTAGCTTTTCATTTGGTTGTTATATCTAAATATAGGTAGAAATGTCTATATGTAAGTGTATGCACTGATTTGATCCTTCCCAGTTTTGACAGTTTTAAATAGGCTTTTTTTGTCTAATTGAAATTGTATTGGGAAATTGATTGTTCTGAGGTTCAATGATTTGATGTTGTGTTTCAATAGGATATGTGGGTATTCGAACTTGAGGGAGGGGAAAGGCAGTTACTGACTTCAACAAATGATATGTTTTGATACTCAGTTTCAGAGTTGGGGTCGATTTTTATATGTATATTGTTTAGTTTAGGAAACAGAAGACTTAGTAGCCAGGTTTTGAATGAATTGTTCACTGTCACACTTGTTTCCAACTATCTGTACACATACACATTACTGTTTTACCCACTGTTTCCTGATTTACCCACTGTTTTCAGATTAACACATGGACACACATGCTCACTACATCATTGAATCACTGCCTGCATATTAGAAAAGTTATGCATTCATTGGATCCTATATTTTTTTTAGTCTTCAAGAGTCCTTAATCATTCACTGCACTTGTGGGTTCAGACATATAGATAAATGCATATCCTTGCATACATAGACATGTCCTGCACATTAGGTACTTGTCCTGCAATTAGATAATTGTTCAGTCCATTTGATGTATCTGTCCTAACATTGGGAGAGTATCAGCTAAACCTTGCATTCCTGTAAAACATTGCAGTCCTGCATATTCTTTTACTGCATATAGGCCATCTTGTTTAATACCGGCCCTGTCCATTATTTAGTCCAACCCATGTAGCCAGGTTGTTAGTCAAGGCATTAAATTGCAGTTAAACCTATAGTTCAGACATCCAAATGACCTTACCTGAACATAAAGGTTCAATTTCCTTGTTTCATTTAGAATATCAGTCCCTAATGTTAACCTGGTAGCAATCGTGTGAAGGAAGAGAATTTGGGATGTCTCAGTCCACTACATTTGTTATTTCAGTCCATTTATGATTAATCCATTGTATCTTCATATAGTGTGGTTCTCTCCTAATTTGAATCATCTCTCATGTACATTAGATTTTGCATTGCATATCATGTATAGCTTCTAATCATTTAGCTCACCGCATCACTTAGTGTCCTGTATCCTCATTTCACTATTTGTTCAATAACCTCTTGCACATGTTAGATGCATGAACCCCTATCTACTCCCTGTTTTCCTGAGTTTTAATACAGCAAACCCACACACACTCATATATTTTCAAGCATATAGTTAACTCCTTAGCCCTCTCTATCTCCTTAATATATATAAGTATGACATATATGTATATATGTAGGAAATGCAAGTGTGTATTAATGTATACATGTAATGTTTTGAAGGTATATAATAAATGCAATCATGAGAGTATCTATGTATGCATAATTAAAACTGAATGCTAGGCATGTATGTAGGTTATGCATTAAGTGTCAACTGAAACCTCAATTTTCAGTCCCCTCTCCACACTCAATCTTTCCTTCCCTCTTGAATGATATGTATGAATGCATATATGTTATGTAATGTATATATATATGCAGGAATACCATGTATGCAATGTAAGGTATGCCTCTATGTAATGTATGTATGCCATACATATACATGATGTTAGGTTTTGAGTTTATTGGTTGAGGCATGATGTGTTGTTGGTAGATTGTCTATAGGCTAAGATTAGTCAGGCTATACCTTAGTAACCTAGTATAGTTAAGGTACACTTGTACTTTGACCTAATTTTGACCAATAGGCTAGTATTGACCATTGTAGACCATTGTTGACCAATACCCTAGAGGGTTGACCTAGTTTGACTTTGGTTGACCCAGAGTTGACCAAGTTGAAATGGACCTAGTTTGACCTAGACAGTTGACCAGGTTTGACTTAGAGTTCACTTTGACCTAGATTGGCCTAGAAATCATGTAGATTGCATCATAAACTTCATTTACCTTATTTTTAATACATTATAACCTGTACTGCTCTATTTAGGATATTGTGACTCCGATACAGACATCTGACATTACACTACTCTTTTCAGAGTATCAGGCGAGTACATCCTCTGATAGTTCTCTCATTTACTTGTCAATTACTGTACTTCAGTTCTAGTTAGTTGTATGCGATTCTCTGTTACAACACGTATGGATATTCTGGATTCATGTATACGACACACATTTATTTCCTGGCCTCTATTACTGGTATCATCATTTCTGGCTTCTATTACTGGAATCACCTACTGGAATCATTTACTGGAATCATTTACTGGTATCATTATATTTTGGCTGGACTCATCTTGAATCATTGTGTCGGATTTCTGGATTCACTTGCTGGGAGGAGAAATACTAGAGTAAGACATGTAGACATACCCCATTTCTGGAATCACCCTTTGCTGGAATCAAACTGGAATGATAGCCATCTCACACCCGGCCAGGTGTGTGATGTACCGGATTACCCATAGCCGTTTACATGTCGATCTCGATATTTTAAAACACACTGCTAGAGTATAGGCTGGACTCACCCTAGAATCATTGATCACTATAACTGGAATCGTTCCTTACTGGATCCATCTTGTATTAGATTCATCTTGTACTGGACTTACATTGGAGTTACACTTGTCTACATTGTTGTCTGGACTTTATATCATATTACCCTGGTTCAACTAGTTCTATTTTTACAGTCTTCATTGCTATGATTCTTCTCTTGTTTAGTTATTTACTTTCCTTGCACTTTATCTGTCTTTCTTACCATCACCTGAATATAAACTGCCATATTCATCAATACAACTGTCTATAACTGTTTTATAGTTCTCTGTCATTTACTTGGGTTTTCTAGATGAGATTGTGCTCGTTCCTGTCCTGACTGGACCTGTTGTAAATTTTACAGATGATTGCCCTGAGGACACATGCCCTACATGTTACAGACCAGGAGATGGCTTAGCTACCTATGGCCCCGACACTCAGGAGTGATCGGGAGTTTAGCTAGTTTGTCTTGTTTTAGTATTCATGTTTAGAACTGGAGTTGTATATATATAATTGAGACTTGAGATGTATTTGAGATTGTTTGAGTTTGTTGTTATTATATCAGTAGTTTTGTTGTCTTCAATTTCTTAGTTATATTTCGGTGTTATCTTATCGTGCTTAGACTGTGATTGAGTTACATATCTTATACTTGTCCTCCGTTCGGAGTTGATCATGATGAGTACACTATATACTGCATGAGTTGATGGTTAGTTAGAAACTTAGAACAACGTTCTACCGCCGACACTGCGGCGTAGGCTGGGCGCTGTTACGTACTCGTACCCTCACAGTGGGTGCGGGTCGTGACACCATGTTTATTTCCTACGAATATCATATAGAAATTGAATCTATAATTGGAATCTAGTTCATGCTCTCCTTCTATGAAATGAAAACTTGAGTCATCATTATCATCCATGCCTTCTCTCATCAAAATGGGATCAACTATGGAACGTAAAAAAACTCCATAAAAGAATTGATAGTTTTCACGACCGACTATTTGACCTGATGTTAACATTCTATATTGGTGTTATAGCCTAACCAAGGTAGCTATGACCATTAAAGGGACATGTCATTGAACTAAGAAGGTTATGTACCTTTTTGTTATGATATTTAAGCTCATGCAACTAAGGAGCATTGTCCGAGTTCCCCTGGACTATAAAGAGTCTAGATGAAGAAAATTGACATGGTAAAATCCAATTCAAAAAAATGAAAGAAAAAATAAATCCAAATTTTCCTTGAGAATAGTTCTATGGTATTTTTACTTGGTGCCCAAATATATAAACACACACAAAGAATAAGACACTGGATTCAAACCGAATAAACACTTGAGCAACATTTTTCATGTTGTCCCTAACAAATGAACCCCTGCCACTAGGGATGGCAACGGGCGGGTAGGGGTCGGGACCATATCCCCATCACCGTTTACGGGTAGTGTTTGAATTCTCATTTCCGTCTCCGTTTTTCGTTGGGTTCAATTTTTTACCCCCATTCCTGTTAAATAATGCATTTTTCGTCCCTGTCCCTGCCGTTAGCACTTTCGGGGTAAACTAATCGGCAAGGGTGATTACTATTTCATTCAATTTTAAAACTACTAAGAAACAACACACGAAATACTTAAAATTATGCATAAGTGTATAAAAATATCTGTAAATTGTTAATAATTTATTAATAATTATTCGTTTTTTGATACCAAAAGTTCCAATACTCCGATCCGAAAATGCCGATGATGCCGATACCACCGATCCCGATACTCATAAGAATGATCCGATATTGATTCCGATACCGACACTGCGAACCTTGCATAAAATACAAATACATAAGGCAAAGAGTTAAGTCAATGGTTATAACAAAAGGTCGAACAGAGAGAAGTGTTCTAGAGGTGAGGTGAGATTGGCAGCTTTCAACTATTATATTCCAACTTGTCGTTCTTATCTCATTTACTATGCTAGCAGCACCGCAACAGGAAATCGCTCAGTAATATAGCAAAAAAGATTTATTGTATGGTTAAGAAAATCCATAGAATGTACAACATAAGCTATATTGTACCGGACGCTAGGCGAGGCGACAGTCCACCCGCCTCGCCTAGGCACCCGTCTAGGATCTGCTTGCTCTTTTGCAAAAAATTATGTAAATATGTAAACAATAAATATATAGTATAATTAATAAGCAATAAGCATAGAGCAAGACAGAGTTAAACTAATATTTATTGTATACAATAATTATGTATACAATAAATATGTAGTTTAACTAATAAGCAATAAGCATTAAGCAATATACTTTATGCAAGGTGCCTAGGCGCCTTTCTTTTTCCTCTAGTCGACCGAAGGCGGGAGCCTAGGTGCGCCTAGGCGAGCATCGCCTTACAGAGAAAAGTTTTTCCCAGGTCGAGACGAGCCTGCACAGTGACCATTCCAACAATGCCTGCACAGAAAATAGATAGTAGGAAGACAATATCAAAATGTGCAGATAGCAAGTGTCAACAAATGTAACGCGATTGTAGGAAGATTTTTTAGCATGCAACAAATAATTTGACCAAGACACTAACTTTAGCTAGCAATTAATAGGCTTACCTAGGAAGCCTTGGAGCCAAGTTTGTTTTTGCCATACAGAAATCCGACTCCAGGAGGCTGACACACCTAAGCTATGTCGCAGGGACACGGATACAACACGCCACAATATGTACACGTGGACACGGACATGGTACCTATTTTGGTGTATCTTGATGTATTTTGGAGTGTTCATTGTGCGTCCCATGCATTCCGATAAGAGTCCGACATGACACAGCGCAAATTTGCATATGTATTCCTAGCACCTGAGGCATCTTTGTTCCGTAATTCTCCAACCGACAATAAAAATTTATGCAAGAAAACAGTAATACAACTTAAAGAACAAAATCTGCATCAAGTATTTGCACGTCAACTGACAGTTCACTGACATCATGAGACCCCAACAAATGTTCTCGAAGAACAAAATCTAAAAAAGAGGGAACTGTGAAGTAGCAAATCCTACAATAAGATATGTACAGGCTTCTACAATATCATTCTCAAAACATTGCATACACAAATATGATGATATTGAAAGCTTAAGAACAAATAAAAACAAGGGCACTATTCTTAATTACGATTTCCATAAAAATTTGGAGAAACAGTTTAAAAAATAACACCATTTACACCTTTCTTATGGAAATCGTAAGAGCCTATATATTGCTTGCCTGTGCACACCATGAAAGAGCGAAAGCATGACCTCCATGAGAGTCATATCTAGCCCCATAGTACCTAAAAATTCTAATTTTTTATTCTTAATGAGATTATAGGGACATGTGGCCATTTTTTATGACACCCAAAAAGTATATATTTTAATTTAATGGTTAGTTTAGCTCCAATATCTTAACCCCATATATTTCTAACCATAAATTCATCCTCTATCAAAATTAAATTAAATATTTTGGAAAGCATAAATTAGTCAATTTTATCGAGTTAAGACTAATTTTTGTAGCATTATACTGATTGAATGATATTTATCATAGAAGTTCACCTAAAATGTATGAGCGTAAGATAGGATAGAATCTCAATAACAAATATATTAAGATAGGGTAGAATCTCAATAAAAAAAAAATCTTACTATTGAATGATATTTGTATAAGAGTGTATTTGTAATATTATACTGGTGGAATGATATTTATTATACATATTGTAAAGTTCATCTAAAATGTATGAGGGTAAGAACGATGGAATGATATTTATCATACATATTTATAGTTTAGTCCAATATTTATTATTAAAATTTAGGACGACAATAGTTGTTATTATCTACTTTATCCTTTACTTTTAAATTTTCATGTCTTATTTTTAGTTTAAAAATGTAAAGATATTATTGGATTCCTTCTTTTCCTAAACCAACAAAATAATAAAGGCAAATATTAGGGACATTGTGAAGTTACTAGGGACAACACATTTTTGACAGTCTTAGGATTGCCAAAATTCTGACAGTACTGTGTATATCCATTACAAAATTTGGTAGTCCTAAAAAAAGGACTATCAAACATATACTTATTCAGGACAGTCAAAAATTTCCATATAAAACTGCCAAAAATAGCAAGGACTATAAAATTTTAAAAATTCTATTCATCATCCATTTTTTTGGGTGATACCATCACCCATGACATGGCGATGATATGGTGCTGACGTGACGACGATTGAAAATCGTGGTTTGTGTAGACGCATTGATTTTAGTATTATAAAATCTTAATCACAAATGAATGTTTTCATGGTAGAGTTAAAAAAATAAAATTAGAATATCAAAATTGCGAAATTGGAAAAATAATATGTTAGAATGGATATTAGATTGCTTACCTTGTTTGGTATGCCTAAAATTAAAAATTGGGAGAATAGAAAGGGCTTCTGTTGTGGGAAAGTAATGCTCCACTTAAAAATAGTTTTGTTTTCCTAGAAGTGTTGTTTGGACAATAATACCCTCATTTTACTTTCTAAATTTCAAATTCTATCCCAAACGTGTAATATAAGTATTATGAAATTAATGAAAGAGTATTTATGAAAAACTAAATAAATTAAGATTAATTTTCCATGTGTCCAACCTAACATAACCTAACCAAATATGGGTACAGGAATGTTGAATTCCTTTCCCATGGAAAATGAATGGATAGTGTTCCAAAGAATAGAATACAAAACGTTCATCCAAACACCCAAAAAAATCGTTGTCACGCCTACGTCACGTTAGTGCAACGTTTTAGTGTTAGTGAATCGATCACAAATAAAAAATTTCATGATAGAATTTATCAAAAATATATTATATATAACACTAATATTGTCGACACGTTAGCGTCGCATCATCACCATGTCATGGATCAAGGTCGGTTTTGAGGGAGTGCAATGGCTGCAACCGCACCAGGCCTCCCAAATTCGTAGGCCTCTAATTTTTTTTTATATGTATATGTATTATGTATACTAAATTAACTTATGGATACATAATTTAAAAAATCCAAACATTTCAAACTTTTGAGTAAATAATCTAAAAATTATGAATAAGTAATTTAAAAAATGTATATGTATATTTATTATGTATACTATAATACTAAACTAACTTATGAATAAATAATTTATAAATTTATTGGCCTTCCTTATGTATATTAGGCTATATTTGTTTCCAATTAAGAAATCGATTAACAAGGCTTCTACCGTTTCGAATTAAGGAATTAAGTCAAAAAAATTCTCAATCAGATGCATATTCAAAATTAATAGAAAATCCTAAGACTTAATAGGAAATCCTAAAACTTACTAGTAAATGCACGTCCTTTGCATGTATAATAAGAATATTATTCAATTATAATCAAATATCTCTTTTAACTCATGTGGTTAAGGTGCTAGTTAATTTTCTTGTTTGGTTGAGTTCAATTTTCCATGTTGACAAATTTAAAATTTTTCAACAATTTTTTATATAATTTATTTTTTTAAAAAGAGAGTAAAATGGACCGTGATATAATGACGACTTAGACGGCTCAAAAGTGAGCCGTTTTGAAGCCTCATTATATAGACGACTTAGACGGCTCAAAAGAGAGTAAAATGGACCGTGATATAATGACGACTTGACTCTACAAAAACGCCCACAAATTCTAACTCTTTACCACTTAAAAAAAGGTCAACATATTCCAAACCACCTCGTCTCCAATTCAGGACTCTTTGCCAATACTACATGAGCATTCCGAAGTTCCAGCGCCGTCGACGAGCCCGTCCGTCAACCGCCGAAGAAGGTTGTGCACAAAGAAGTCTGTTGCATAGAATAAGCATGGATTTTCGGAAAGTTCGTGCGAGCAGATCTCCACACTCATTCAACGAAATCCTAAAACAATTGTACAGGTAAGATCTCCTATAACTCTAATTTAATCCTCTAAAACTTTGTAGGTTAATTCAAATTATAAATACATTAAATCATTAGCCAAAGTAGGCCTCCCAAAATTATAATTTTATATAAAAATTTGTCGATCGAGGGTTGTTCCAACAAATCGGACCACCCCAACTCGAACCGTTTGCATCGAAACACACGTACGGTATTTTCGGACGTGCGTGATATGACGGAATTAAAATTGGTCGTGCGAGCGTGGCGTATTTGGATTTTCTAGGACGTGTCCATGCTATCCGATATGACATGGACACAACATGAATTATTATTATTTCAATTGAAAGATATTGTAGTTGAATGATTTTTCTTAATTGATGTTAATTTTGGATAACTTAACTTTTGAATTTTTTATTATAATTTTTTTATATGAGAATAGGCCTCTACTTATTTTGTTCGCACTGGGCCCCATCGTCCTTGATGAATCTCAGCTCCGGCCCTGTCATGGATGATGATATCATCCAAAAAACGTGGGTGATGAATAACACTTTTGTAAAAAGAAAAATTCCAAAATTGTGTTAGGAGATGCAAAATAAGGTAATGTATGCAAAATAATGAGACTTCTTTTATTTTGCATCCGAAGCATACATATGGAAATGGATGCATGGATTGCTGTAGGAGATTTTGACTTGTAAGTATCATGATGATCTATGTTGCGTAGAAACGAATAGGACACGGTGACACTGACATGTAGCATGTTTCGGCGTATCCTAGTTTGTCACTGTATCTTCTCACCTTCATCATGTCTAATACGTGTCCGACTTGACACGAGCACATCGTCGATTGCTTTCTAGTTGATATTTTACAAGAGAACACACAGATTCATCTAATACGTGTCCGACATGACACGGATACATCACCGATTGCTTTCTAGGCGATACTTTTACAAGGGAACACACAGATCCACCTTGTAACTTGATAACATTAGTTGTAACTGTCTGTGATTACAAATATAGTAATCAAAGTTTGTACTTGGTACAAGAATTATGCTATATCCCTCCAAGTCAGCCCTCCTTATGTGACAGTTGACGTGACAGGTTGATATGATAACTGACATAGCATATTTTAAAATTAAAGTTAAAATTAACATTAAAATTAATATAAACATTAAAATTAATATTAACATCAATAATAATATTAATAAAAATATTATCATTAATATTAATATTTTTATTAATATTAATATTAACAATAATATTTAGCATTAACATTAACATTAATATTAACATTTTCTAACATGAAAAAAATTGGTTAATTATTTTTTGGATTAAATTTGCCATATCAGCTGCCATATTAGATGACATGTAATATTATTTAACATGTCACGTCAACTGTCACATAAGAAGAAATATTTTGGAGGGACAATTTGAAGGTAGCATGTAGGAAATAATAATGCCCTTGTTCTCATTGCTAGAATTTATTACAATATATATAGTGTCTACATTTGGGCTTATGGGCCAATGGGCCATATGTACATTAGAAATATAATCTAACAATCTAACACCCCCCTCAAGTTGGAGCATGCAAGTCACAAATGCCCAACTTGGGAAGGAAAGAATCAAACACATGCTTTCCAAGAGGCTTAGTGAAGATGTCGGCCAGTTGAGAAGAAGTAGGAACATGCGAGGCGGTTACGGTGCCATCTCGAATAGCAACGCGAACAAAATGCAAATCTACCTCAATATGCTTACTGCGCTCATGAAATATCGAGTTCTGAGCCAGTGCAGGGCGGACTGACTATCACAATACACCGACATAGCAGACTCCTGGCGAACGCCCAAACACACCAATAACTCCTTCAACCATTTCAACTCACAAACAAGCGCAGCAAGAGATCGGTATTCAGCTTCAGCGGAAGATCGGGAAACAGTAGATTGCTTCTTGGTCTTCCAAGAAATAGGAGACCCCCCCAGAAACACCAACCAGCCTGTAACAGAGCGGCGAGTCAAGGGACAACTAGCCCAGTCGGAATCACACCAACTAGAAAGATGGAGATCACAATCAGCTTTCAAAAGAATACCATGTCCCGGTGCATGTTTGAGATATCTGACAACTCTCAAAGCAGCATGCCAATGATCTTGTCGAGGCTTCTGTAAAAATTGAGACAAGATATGCATAGCATAGGTTAAGTCAGGGCGAGCAAATGATAGATAAATCAACCTCCCAACCAGCCTCCGATAAGTCCCTGCATCCTCCATCTTTGGAGTAATTGATTCTGCCAGCTTGTGATTGGCTCCATGGGAAAACCAGCAGGTCGAGACCCCATCAAGCCGCATTCTGAAATGATGTCCAAAGCATACTTTCTTTGACACAAGAAAATTCCTTCTGCACTCCGAGCCACCTCTATGCCAAGAAAGTATTTCAACACACCAAGGTCCTTCATGTGAAAGCAAGAACTAAGGTACTTTTTGAAAGCATCTAAAGCACCTGTGTCATTACCAGACACAATCATGTCATCCACATAGATCAAAACATGCAACTCTACCTTCCCTTTAAAAAGAGAGAAAATGGAATAATCGGAATGAGATTGAGCAAATCCATAGGATATCAGAGAAGCAGCAAGCTTAGCAAACCAACAACGTGGTGCCTGTTTCAATCCATAAAGTGACTTACGCAGGCGACACACTTTGTTGGGTTCATTATGCGAAAAACCTGGCGGCAACTTCAAATACACTTCTTCTGTCAGATCTCCATGAAGAAGAGCATTGTGCACATCCATCTGGTGCAAAGTCCAGCCTCTCACAGCTGCAACAGCCAAGAACGCCCGAACTGTAGGCATCTTAGCTACCGGGGCAAATGTATCTGAATAGTCGATCCTCTCAACCTGATGATTACCGAACACAACCAGCCGTGCCTTTACGCGCTCAACACTACCGCCGGATTTGTACTTTATTTTGTACACCCATCTACTTCCCAATGCTTTCTTCCCAGGAGGCAAATCGACAAGACTCCATGTCCCGTTATCTTCCAGAGCCCGTATTTCAGTTTGCATAGCTGCGCGCTAGCCCAAATCTCGCGAGGCCTGGCGATATGAAGTAGGCTCAACACCTGCAGTAATAGCTGCAAGAAAATCTCTGTGTCCAGCAGTAAATATGTCATAACTTAGAAATTGTGTTAGAGGATACGAAGTACCTGAGGAAGTGACGGGAACAGATGAACTGTGGTGAAGGGGGGACTTTTACTTCGAACAGCATTTGTCACAAAATCCTGTAAACGCACTGGCTGTGATTTCTTTCTCATTCCTCTTCCCAATACTACCTCGTCGTGCACCTCTGGCAATACTGTTTCCCCTGTATCATCATTAGTATCCGCATCACCCCCAGCGGATTCTTCTGTCAATACTTCTGCATCTACCTGTGCATCCTCGCTACTCGGTGTCGAGCCACCAGCAACCACTTCGGCCTCAACAACCGTAGCTGGCACCATCCCAAAAGCCTCTATATCGTCTTCCGGTACCTCAACAGATGTATTGCGTGTTGCAGAAGATATCTCGCTAGCAGATCCACACCCAGGAAATACTTTTTCATAAAAAATAACATCACGGGACATAAAAAATTTACCAGTCTTCAAATCATACAGTTTTCATCCCTTTTTATCAAGTGGATACCCAACAAAGATACATTTTTTGCTCCTGCTAGCAAATTTATCATATCGAGATTTCAAATCATATGCATAGCACAGATACCCAAAAATACGTAGATGATCATACGAAGGAGCCGAACCATATAAAACTTCATAAGGAGACTTAAAATGCAAGATACTAGAAGGGGTTCTATTTATCAAATAACATGCACCCAGAACACATTCTTCCCAAAAATCTACGGAAAGAGAACCCTGAAATCTCAATGCCCTGGCTACATTTAAAATATGTCGATATTTTCTTTCCACCCTTCCATTCTGTTGAGGTGTCCAAACACAGGATGTTTGGAACAATATACCTTGGGATGAAAAATAATCTCGTAAACAATTAAATTCAGTGCCATTGTCACTCCGCACACGACATATATCAGCCCCAAACTGATGCTTCACCATAGCAATAAATTTAAGAAACATAGAATAAACAGCACATTTATCCGTCAACAAAATAACCCAAACAGCTCTAGAAAAATCATCCACCAAAGTCAAAAAATATCGTGCCCCATTAGATGACGGAACACTATTGTTGGCCCATTGGTCATATGGTCAAACTGATTTTAATAATTGATCAAACTCTGTCTCGATATATGGAGCTAGTCAGGATATCTCGGACTCTTGGCCATACTCAAGAATGGCTATCTACTCAGTTCAAGACCGAAGCGTTGTTTGCCTGTTCGAGTCTGTATTTCTTTGAACAATATATTTTTCATTTTATTTGAGTCTAGAAATACAATGTACACCGAGTCGTACTGGCAAATAGGCTATTCCAAAATGATTTCAAAATATTTTTAAAATAACCTTAGTTTTGAAAAATATTCGTATTTACAAAAGCTCCAAAAAGGTTTTCAAAATTTTCCAAAATCTAATTTTTAAAACCCTAACCTAACCCTGACAGAACTCGGCCAGAGTTCGGCCAGAGTTCGGTTAGTGGCCGTTTTGTTTTTGAATTCCTTGGAACTTGGTCCTCCTGCAGTTGCGGATTTGACCGAGATTTTCTCATCGAGTTCTGCCCGAATTCTGCCCGAATTCTGTCTTTGGAACTCTTATAAATAGAGAAATATTTTGATCATTTTTACTCACTCATTCACTTTCAATCTTCTCTCTACTCAAAGCTTTCAGTCTTCCAAAGAGTTTTTCTCGAGCTTTAATTTTCAGATCCCAAGCCAGTTACAATCCTCTAGTCGATTTGCCAGTGCGGTACGGTCTAGAAGTTTTTACAGTGATTGTAATCAGAAGGCTTGATAGAAGAATATCTCTTCACAATTGAAGTTGGACGAGTTCTTCATATCAAAGCTCGCGTTGTAGAAGTTGCAAGGATTTCGTAAGAAAACTTACGATTTTGCCAATAGTGGATTCAACTGGTAGCAAGAGTTCTACCGACTGGACTAGTCCTCAACAGAGGGAAACCAGTATACATCGCTGTCTTTGCGTTTGCTTTCTTATCTCTGCCTTTATATTATTTAGTTGTGATTATTATTCTGTGATCTTGCTGCTAATATTTTTTAATTAGCATTATTCCGCTGCCAACTCTATTCACCCCCCTCTAGAGTATTCTGCTTTACGATTTTGTTTCTACAATTGGTATCAGAGCAGGTTCTCCATCTAGAGGTATTATATTCTGATCCCAATTGCTCCTACAATTGGTATCAGAGCGGGTGTTACAGGTAAAGCAAGGTAACATTGCAATTATTTATTCATTTAACTAATTGTTATATAGATCACAGCACAACACATGACAACTGTGAAATTCACAAGTGAAGGCCAGGCCACAAACAGACCTCCACTGTTTGATGGTACGAATTATACCTATTAGAAAATACGGATGAGTTTCTTCTTGAAATCACTTGACTTTGATTTATGGTCTATTGTTATTGATGGCTATCAAAAGCCACCTCGTATAAATATTGATGGAGTTTTAATTAAAAAACCCCATAACAGATATACAGAGGAAGAAAAGAAAAAGGCCGGCCAGTCTTGACGTACGTGCTATTAACGCTTTATTTTGTGCTTTAGACAGAACTGAATTTAACAGGGTGTCTATCTGCATAACTGCTAATGAAGTGTGGAAGCTTCTTGAAGTCACACATGAAGGCACGATTCAAGTCAAAGAATCAAAGGTCAGCAGACTTACTCAAGAGTATGAGGTGTTCAAGATGAAGCCCAACGAAACAGTTACTCAGATGTTTGAAAGATTCTTGGATATTGTAAATCATTTGTCCTCCCTAGGCAAAGATTACAGTAACCATGAAAAGATTCGTAAACTCCTGCGAGCACTTACCAAGAACTGGATTCCAAAGGCTATTGCAATCATTGAAGGGAACGACCTCACAACTATGTCCCTCGAAGTACTCATGGGTGTAGGTCCTAAAAAATCAAGTTGCATCAATCAACAAAGTCAAAAAATCAAGAAACCCATCATTTGGATAAATTGCGCAGACAATAGATTGCGTAGCAATCCGATTGCGCATACTGCTTTGCGCACACTTCCAACTGCGCAGACTGACGTGGCAGAAGTCATCATTACCAAATCAAATCAAATCTTTTCTGACAACTGACAGCACGGATAACAAGGAGTCTGTTCGTTTCCTGCGCCGCACAGTGCTCGAGGGCGGCTGACAGCTGGCAGCGCAAACCAATCCTGCGCAGTTTGAGTCTGCGCAAACCATGTATGTGCAATTCAACTCTGCGCACTCCATCAATATAATTGATAAGTTACACGTGGCATTCATGCCATCGATTGCTCATTACGTGGCAACTGTTTATGCACGATCATGCGCATTTCTATCAAATGATGCCATGTGTCCATGATAGTTGGCCCACGATCCAGTAACTGTCTGCGCAAATCAATGCTGCGCAAACCAATGCTGTGCAAATCATCCTGCGCAGTCCAAAATAACTGAAAGTTAGTTATTTTCAGAACTCTATAAATAGAGTTTCAAGTCTTCATTTCAAGGGGGATCAAGATCAGAGATCAGAAATCAGAGAGTTCAGGAGTTCTTGCCAAAGTGCTGCTGCATTCTTCCGAGACTTTTGTCTTCAACTTCAGAGGCTTTTGCCTTCAGTTTCCAGAGTTATTTTCAACTTCAAAGGCTTCGTCTTCACAGTTCACATCGTCCAAGGGATAAAGCAATCGTCATCAAGATTGGATTCCTATAGTTGTAATTTTCCCAGAATTCTTGTAATCTTTATTACAGTTTGTATCAATAAAGTTCTATACTTTTGTTTTTGCAAACAAAATGGCGACTCTGCTGGGGACAACTTTCTCTTCCGACGAGGAAGTAGCAACTCAATGTGACGTAGCGTCTATCGGGAAGACGCAGAAGACGCTGGTTGTTAAGGTCAATCAGACAGCCTACGAGGCGATGCTCAACTCCAAGACCACTCCCCGTACTGTAGCCCCTTCTGCTAAGAGCAAAGTGCGCTCAGTTTGGGTCTCCAAGTCTGCACAATCTGGCATTTTTGCCACCAAGGATGCTGTACCAATTGTTGTACAATCTGCTAGTCAGACTGCTGCACAAACTGCTGTGCCAACTGTTGCACAGTCTGTCTCAGCAACTGCTGCACAATCTGTTGCAGTCAAGACTGCGCAATCTGTTGCAACTGTTGCGCAAGCTACTTCATATGCTGCCTTGTCAAAACAGAAGACTCCTATGACTCTGGCGCAATTGGCAGTGGCTTTTCCTGCGCAAAATAGCACTCCAGTAACTAAAGTGCTTCCCAAGCACTCTAAGACAAGAACTCCTGATGCACTTCCTACCAAAGCTTCTAATGCACAAATGATTAGTGCACCTTCCACCCATGTGCAAACCAAGTCTGCGTAATCCAAGAAAAACAGCCTTTTGGCTAAATTTCCGGCTTCTCACAATAAAAGAAGAGATTCTACTCCTCTTCCCAAACACCCTATTGCCCCTGCGCAATCCATTGAGGGTAGTCCTTTGACTATTCCTCATTCTCTTCAAAGCAAAGGAAAAGGTCCATTGGTCTTTTCTCAAACTTCCTTGTCTCATGACTTGGAAAATAACAGAGGGAAACGCTCTTTAGCTAACCCTTCATCTCAAAACAAAGGAAAAGGCCCTTTAGTCTTTTCTCAGTCTTCTTCAGTCTTTACTGAAGAAGATCCATCTCAATGTGTCTCGGCTCCAATCAATTCAAGAACTCTGGCAAACAAGGATTCTTCTTTCCTTTATAACAAGAGTACTTGTACTAATCAAAGAGGTATTCTGCCTACTCCGATAGCAGAATTCCAGGACCTCCCGACTCTCCAAATTTGTCGTTCCAGACAGGGAAAACTGTTAGTATCTCAAACAGAAACTCCTGGGGGTGAATTTGCAGATCTAAGAACATATCTTAACAGGCCAACTTCGGCAAAACGTAAGCAACCTATGCCGAAGGTCAAGCCTCAAAGACAAACCTCCAGGAACAAAAATCCTGATACCTATGCCAATGAAGTGAGTACTTCCCTGTATACTCAAGGGACTAAACATTTGAAGAATCGGAACCATGTTCCGAATATTGTTAAAGAACATATTCCTCGAACCTTTCCTCGTCCTGGCATGGTTTCTGATCTCCGAGAACATCTCAGACAAAAACGGGATAATGCCTCAACTCCTCCAGTTCAAGCATCTGATCATCACTGTAATCATAAAGTCATCATCCAATGCTGTTGTCAAACGACAAAATGATCTGTTTTCGATCGTTTAACTTTTGCTAAATCTGAACCTATGTCAGAAGAAGAGGAAGTTTTGTATGCTTCTGTTAACATGACTTCCCGAGACACTGGAGGTAAAAGATGCTCTAAGCATGGTAGACTCCGCAAGCCAAGCCAACAGTATTTGGAATTACTTCAAGAATCTTCAGAAGGAGTATTTCAACATACCCGTTCCCGAAGCCGAGATACAATCGGTCAAAGGAATCTTCCTCAAAATCCTTCAAGTCATCTTCCTGTTTCTCAGTCAGGAGATGATTCGTTTTCTGATTATGATGCATACAGTGAAAGTTCTGAACAAACAGTATCTTCCACTGTGCCAAGAGAAGTGACGGCTTATGTTGTCACCGATGATCCAGATGCTTCAACCTTCGCAAATCAAGAACAGCGAATTGCTGCACTTGAAGATAAGCTAAAGACCATGGCTGAAATGGTCGCTAGTATGCATTCCATCATTGTAGCACAGCATGTTACACCACCAACAGCACCTATTACTAGTCCAGAGATCATAGCGTCTTCAATACCTGCCAATACTGGGCTGGGGGTAGTGCCTCCCCAAATGCCTCCTGTACAAGTGCAAGTACAAACTATGCCTAGCCATTCAGGAGCTGGGGGTAGTGCTTACAACGCTGTTCCTCTTTCTACCACTACAATTCAACCTGCTCCTTCTTCTTCATCAGAAGACGCCAATGAAGCTGTCAAACTCTTACGAACCCAGTTCGAAGCATTTAAGGAGAAAGACAATCTACAAAGGTTGGGGATTAAACAGTCCTATCCGGTTGAATGGAAGGACGTCCCGTTTCCCCCAAAGTACAAAATCCCTATAATCTCTCTGTTCGATGGCAGTACTTCTCCGAGTCAATTCATCAATCATTTTGAGGTAATGACTGTTCAACTTCAGCCAAATGACACTCTTCTTACCAGAGTGTTCGTCGGTTGTTTAGCCGGCGTAGCATACGACTGGTACAGAAGTTTGCCCGATGGTTGTATTACTTCTTTTTCAGGTCTCAAACAAATCTTTCTGGAACGGTTCTATGAAGGATTTAATGATATGACGATGTCAGCTCTCAACAAAATCAAACAAAAACATAATAAAACTGCTGAGAGCTTTATTGAACGGTTCCGCCGTGAAGCTTTGAAAATGCCTCCAGGGACTCCAGCTGCTGTCACTATTGATACTTGTAAGGCAAATCTTTTACCTATTATCAGTATGTGGACGGGATCTACCCAATTCCAAGATTGGCCTTCATTCATCGTCAACGCCAAAGCCGCTGAAGTAAGTGCCGACAAGTTTAAACAATTGGGGGTACAAATGTCTAATCCTGATCGCGATGAGTACCAGAATTCAGGTGGTGGCAATCGCCAGAACAATCGCAAAGCGAAAGAGACTTTAAACATTAACTTGAACAAAAATAAAGAATCTTTGGCTGTCAATGTGGCCCCACCTACATCTACTCCTACTCCTTCTGCACCTCCACCGAGGGAACCTCGTCCGAAGGTAGAATATTTTTTTGACGAAAATGACACTGCAAGTATCTTTGAGTGTTTACTCAAAAGTAACAAAATTCAACTCCCTGATCCAAAGAAACCTGATGAAGTCAATAAGACTGATCATCCCAAGTATTGTGTCTATCACCGATTCATTGGACATCCTACTCGAGCATGCTATGTGCTCAAAGGTAAGATTCAAGAGCTTGTCAATGCAGGTGTAGTCACTTTGCAACAAGATGAGAAGACTGTTACGGCAAATATGGTTTCAGTCCAATTTGGAGATTTCCCTCCGCAGATGGTACAGCATGGTGTTATTCCGATTCCTAAAGCAACCCTTGAGATTGAGAATCTCCCGCTTCCATCCAATGAAGGTCTTGTTCCCTTGTCTCTTGACAATGGTGAAATTATGTGGATTCACCCTGATCTTGCTCCAGAATTTGAGATTTCTTCCAAGAAGAAAACTCGTTCTAAAGGCAAAACCAAAATCTGCAACATGGTATCTTTTGATCCCATTGTTGACGAAGAGATTCTGTTAGGCACCAGATCAGGAAAAGCTTATTTGAAAGATCATTCTGAAGGTCAAATGGATCCTGCTTCTTCTTCCGAACCTACTCCGGCACAACCTGCATCTGCTGAAGAGGTCCCTTCTACATCTTCACCAGTTGTAGTATCAATTCCTCCTAAGCCAACAACGGCTGACAAAGGCAAACAACAAGTTCGATTTGACAAACCTCTAAAGAAGTCATCTCCTACTGGGCTTGAGAAGCCTTACAATTTTGATATATTGGCTCAATTAGCCAATACACCAGCCAGGTTGTCAATCTTTGAACTCTTGCGTCTTTCCAAAGAGACACGAGAAACTCTAAGTGAAGCTCTGATGCAGGCTGAAACTTGCTTAACTCTTCTCAAGAAGCCAGAATCAGAATCGGTCTCTTGTCATCACAGTCATAGCGTCTTGGAACTGATCCCAAATATTACCTTCACTCAGGATGATATGCTAATGGAAGATAATAGACATGATCGTCCTCTTTATTATACGGGATATGTAGATTCAATGAAGGTTGATCGTATCCTGATAGATCCAGGGTCTGCACTTAGTATTATGCCAAAGACAATGCTAGATGCATTGAAGATACCAGTGCATAGTCTTTCAACCACGATCACTACTATTCTGGGATTTAATCAAGGGAAGAGTGAACCTTTGGGCAAGATTCGTCTAAAACTCCAAATAGGCAATCTTCGCACAAAGGTGACCTTTTATATCATTGACAATCATGGTTGTTCTTATAATGCTCTCCTGGGAAGGCCATTCCTCCATGAACACAATGTCGTTCCATCAACTCTTCATCAATGTTTTAAATACGTTGATGACAAAGGACAAGTTCATAAGGAAGTTGCGGACCTTTATCCTTTCAAGGGTATTGAAACTTATTGCAACGATGCTCGTATGTACAAGGATGAATTTATGAAGGTAGTATTGGCTATGGATACTGAAGAAGATCAAAAAGCAGTACCTCAAGACACTCTTATCATACCTGTTAAGGGGCGAGTCTCTCATCCCCAATCTTCCAAGCCACTGGTTATTCACTTACCAGTTCAAAAGAAATCAATTGATGCTGATAAAAATCAAAGGGAGCTCACCTCTTCTGAGCCACTTGTTATCGACTTACGTCGCAACAAAGACAAAAAGCAGCTCATTCCTTCTGAGCCACTTGTTGTTGATCTAAATCGCAACAAGGAAAAAAGGGAGCTCACCTCTTCTGAGCCACTTGTTATTGACCTCCGTCGTAACAAGCCTCCTCGTTCTTCTTCTCCCCCTCTTGTAATCAATTTGACCAAATCTGCTAAGGTTAAAGGTCCTGTTGTAAATACTGATGTACAAATCAATGAAAAAGCATCTACTTTCCAGTATACTGATGTTATTTATTATACTAAAAGTTATTTGGATATGTTAGATAGCTTCCAATCAATTACACTGGGAGTCGTACAATCTCTTCAGACAGAAGTCTCGCTTGAAGATCCAGATGATTCTTACCGTATTCATCCTTCTTTAAAGAAAGGTGAAAGTTCAGCATTTTTATATAAAAGACCATAAACAAAGATTAACTATACGGATGATAGCAAAATTAACGATACGGGACGTCTCCAGTTCCATCGTTATAGTCAACAATCAAAAGACATCCTCCGAAAGATGGGTTACGACTTTAAGAGCGGCCTTAACTACGGTAAAGGTAGACGAACTCCCATTCGTACAACAGTTCCAAACGGAAAATCACAAATATACTATGACAGGACCAAGAAAGGTCTCGGATATACTTCTCCTCCACTGTTATCCCGAGCAGCTTCTGAATCAGATAGTGAAGAACGTTCTAACTCTTCTGATTCCAGATCATGGGATTCCGATACCAGCATCGGTGAAGTCCATCGTATAATTGTATCTTCTAACATGGTCTCTGTCGAACTACCAGAAGACTGTGATAAAGATGTTGAAGAAAGTCCGGAAACAGATCCTTGGGCTCAACATATGGATAACCAATGGGTACTTCGATTTGAACAACGTGAACCTCCTACTGAAGATCAACTACTTCAAATTGATGTAGGAGAAAGAGATTCACCTCGGCCAATTTTTATTAGAAAGAATCTTCCAGAAGCAGACAAACAAGAGTTGATTCTTCTTATTAAAGAATATATCGACGTCTTTGCCTGGAGTTATGAAGACATGCCAGGTTTAGATCCTAAGATTGCTACTCACAAACTGAACATTCTTCCTAATGCTAAACCAGTCAAACAGCAACAAAGACGATTTAAGCCTGAAATAATGGACGCAATTGATGATAAAGTCAAGAAGCTCATCGCTTGTGGCTTTATTCGAGAAGAGCAGCATCCTGATTGGGTAGCCAATGTCGTCCCAGTTCTGAAGAAAACTGGAAAAGTTCGAGTCTGCATCGACTTCCGAGATCTCAATGAAGCATGTCCAAAAGATGAATTTCCTCTTCCTATCACAGACGTCATGATTGACAATACTTGTGGGTTCGAAAGGATATCTTTTATGGATGGATTTTTCGGGTATAATCAGATCATAATGCATCCTGAAGATGAAAAGCATACATCTTTCCGCACTCCTCGTGGTGTTTATTGTTATACAGTGATGCCATTTGGTCTTAAAAACTATGGTGCAACTTACCAACGTGCTATGAGTACTATTTTCAAAGATCATCTTCGCAAAACAGTCGAATGTTACGTGGACGATATTGCTGTTAAAAGTCGTTTAAAATCACCTCCAAGATTTGAGAACAATATTTAATCTCATGCGTCAACATCAGCTCAAGATGAATCCCACCAAGTCATTCTTGGGTGTCTCTAGTGGCAAGTTTCTCGACTTCGTCATTACCTCTAAGGGTATACACGTGGATCCTGAGAAGATCAAAGCCATCCAAGAGATGCGTCCTCCACGCAACCTAAAAGAGCTACGAGGATTCTAAGGCCGACTTGCGTACATCAGGCGATTCATTTCGAACTTGTCTGGACGCTGCAGACCATTCACTCAATTAATGAAGAAGGGTGTATCTTTTGTTTGGACTGAAGAATGTCAACGAGCATTCGACGATATCAAACAATATCTTATGAACCCACCAGTTTTGGTGCCACCTATCTCTGGCATTCCATTCTTGATGTATGTCCGTGCTATGGACCATTCATTGGGTGCCTTACTTGCCCAAAAGAACAAAGAAGGCCATGAACAAGCTATATACTATCTTAGCCGAACTATGATTGGTACTGAACACCGTTATAGTCCTGTCGAGAAAGAATGCTTGGCTCTCATGTTTGCTGTGCAAAAGACGAGGCATTATATCATTGGTCAAACTATTCACGTTATATCTCGAGTTAACCCTCTCCGGGTACTCATGAAGAAACCAAGTACACTTAATTCTCGGTTGGCTACATGGGCAATCCTGCTAGCTCAATATGACATGGTGTATGTTCCACAAAAGTCTGTCAAAGGTCAAGCGCTGGCGGACTTCTTGGCGGCTCATCCTGTGCCTGAAACATCTAAACTCTATGACGAAATTCCTGACGAGACGTTAGAAGTCAACATGATCTCCGAAGAGTTTCCAACCTGGCGTTTATTCTTTGATGGTGCATCAAGAATTGGACCAAATGGTACTATAGTGGCAGGTGTTGGAGTTGTCCTCGTTTCTCCAGACGGATTAACTATCCAAAGAGCCTACTCTTTAGATGAACCTTGCTCCAACAATGTGGCGGAGTACAATGCTCTACTCATCGGTCTTCAGTTAGCCAAACAACTGAATGTTGAATATCTCGAAGTCTACGGTGATTCTAAGCTGGTTGTTAATCAGGTTAGAGGAACTTATGAAGTTCGTCATCAAGACCTAATGCCTTATCACGAAGCAGTGATCAACATAGCTATATCATTTAAAGCTTTTTTTTTATAGAATATGTTCGGCGAGCTTGTAATACCGAAGCAGATGCTTTGGCCAATCTTGCAGCTGTCTTGGCCATCCCTATCAAAAGACAACAGGTCGTGGTTATCTCCAATCGAGAACTGTTCTGCATCGAAAACAATCGTAATATTGAATTCAGTAATTTTGCTGAAGTCAATATTATTGATGAAGATTGGAGAACTCCTTTCATTGACTTTGTGGTTCATGACATACTCCCTGAAGATCCTAAGGAGGCTACAAGCGTTCGACGTCGATCTCTTCGATTCTATTACAATCAAATTACCAAGACCCTCTATCGGCGAACTTATGATGGTCTTCTTCTACGCTGTTTAGCTGGTGATGAAGCCAAACAAGTGTTGCGTGAAGCTCATGATGGCGTTTGTGGAGCACATCAACCTGGTCCTAAATTACAGGATCGCATTAGACGTATGGGTTATTATTGGCCCTCTATGGTATCAGAGGCCATTGAATATGCAAGGAAATGTCGTGCTTGTCAAATCCATACAGACTTCATTCATCAACCCTCGGAATTCTTACACCCGACTGCTGCTTCATGGCCTTTTGAAGCTTGGGGTATGGACATCATAGGTCCTATTAATCCTTCTTCTTCTAGAGGACATCGATTCATATTGGCGATAACCGATTACTTCTCCAAGTGGGCCGAAGCTATACCTCTGGCTGAAGTCAAGACTAGCAGTGTCATCAATTTCGTTAAACACCATGTCATATATAGATTCGGTGTACCTCGCAGAATCATTCATGACAATGGACCTCAATTTATTAGTCAGAAGTTCACTAGATTCTGCGATGATCATCGGATTAACAATGTTGCTTCGACGGCGTACAATCCTGCCGCTAATGGTTTAGCTGAAGCCTTTAACAAAACCATTATTAAGATCCTTAAAAGTTTGTATCCACTAACAAACGGAATTGGAGCGAGAAACTTGGCGAATGTCTTTGGGCCTATCGAACTACAGTCCGCAATCCACAGGCTTTAACTTCTCTTTGGTGTATGGCTGTGAAGCTGTCCTTCCGTTGGAGTTACAAATTCCTTCTTTAAGGATCGCTATTGCCAATGAGCTTACCACAGAAAATAATGACCTCTCGACTCCAAGAGTTGGAAGCATGGATGAAAAGCGGTTAATGGAAACAGCATATTGAGTTATACCAAGCCCGCATCTCAAAGACATTTAATCGTAAAGTGAAGGTCAGGCCTTTCAGCAAGGAGAACTTGTTCTAACGGTCAGACGTCCTATGACTATGACTCATATGAGCAAAGGGAAATTCGATGCAAAATGGAAAGGTCCCTATGTTGTGAGCAAAGTCTTCTTAAATGGTGCTTATCAACTTTCAGAACTTGATGGTCGAGTTGCTATGATGCCTATCAATGGCAAATTTTAAAGAAGTATTATGTATAAATATAAATATTTGTAAATTATCAGACAGTCAAGTTCATAAATAAAATGCAAATTTTATTCATCAATGATAGTACAAATATTAAAGGTCACTATCATCTTTTCTTTACATTTGGACGAGGGCCACTGCCGTCCTTCTCAAAAATACGGTCAGCAAAAGAGTCGAGAACTTCCTTGCTGGATCCACAAGAAACTTGCAGGCAGCATCCTCATGGCTTCTTCTTCTTTAGTCCTTCCGGGTTCAAGCAGGAAGTCAGAATGTCTCGTGGTGGCTGAGGTGTAGACGAACTTCGCCTGCTTTTGCTCCTTCGGCTGGATGGATCGGCAGGGCGTTCTTCAGGCCTTCTCAACCTTCGAGGCGATTTTGGCCTTCTTAGATGCTTCTTCGGATGACATTTTTATGTGAAGAGCAGAAGTGTTTATTCCTGCAGATTTCTGCTATATTTATATAGACAGAAGTTCCTCAAATAATGAAACGACGGTGCATCAGTTATTACATTCATCGACGGTTCATCGCATTAACTTCGACGGTCATCCGTCATTATCACATTCATCCGACGGTCAGTTCATTATCACATTCACCTGACGGTTAATCCTTTCATTTATTTACACTCATCCGACAATTCGTCAGTTCGTTAATCTCTGACGGTTCATCCGTTCTTCTATTATGACGGTTAACCCGTTCATTATTATCATTGACGGTTAATCGTTCATTTCAATATCATTTGACGATTTACCGTGTCATTGTTACTTGACGGATTCCCGTTCACTCATTTTTCTATACATTGACAATCATCATCGTTCATCTTTACATCAGCAACTTGTCGTTTTCGATTAAGTTGTCAATAAATATCTATCTATTTTTATTATCTGAATAAGATGCAATAAATAATGGAGCCACAACAAAATGTTTATTAATCAGAATATAAGACAGTACAAAAAATGCTTTCACGCAACAAAAACAAAGATACAAAAGGTTTCAATCAAGAGGGAGGAACAATCAAATTGTTGATCTGTTGCTTCAAGGTCTAACTCTTCTTCGTGACTAGTTGTTATTCTATTTTTGCTTTTCCATCCTTTTTCTTCATCAAAAACAGGCATATCTATGTCCTGCGGGTAATTTCAGACTATAAGTCGCTTCATATTCATTTTTCTCTGAATAGGGTATTGAGTTGTTCAATCATAAGTCGTGATGGCAGTTCTTCTTCAAATTCCTTCTGAAGGCGAATAATTTCTGCTTTTAATCCAGTAAGCCTCTGTTCTTTGTTCTTCAGCTGCCACAGTAACTGATTTATCTTGAGTGAAATTCAGCTGACTTTGCAAGAATGAGCTTCTAAAAGGTTGAAGGTTATCCTTTCAATATCAGCTTCTTGGGCTAGTCGTCATATTCGGCTTGCACCAGAGAATCTATATTCTTCTTCTTGAGTTCTTTATATTCTTTATGGATACTTCCAACTATCCAATATGTTCAAGAAGAATGGCTTGAGCTTCATCTCCTGATCCCTTATGGCTCTATTAAAAAAGAAGTTGGCTTCCTAACCATAATAAAGTCAGTCCTTCCTCTCTATCATCTTATGGGCAAGAGATCCCAACGATTCAAAAAAGCACTGGTAAATGATTGTACAACTTGTGATTAATGGCTATAGTCCAGAAGTTGAAGCTACCCCTGTTGAGGATGGGGTAGTCGGTGCTCAAGCCTTGCTGCTGAATGATGGGCTCTTTAAACAAAGGAGCCAGAGTGGAACTAGTTGCTCCCCTGTTTGTTCTTCTGCAAAAAGTAAAATTATATTTACTAATTTGCCAATAAGCAAAAAGATCAAATTAAAAGCAGTCTTACCTTGATGGATCTAACAACAACTGTATTTCTGCTGGAATAGACTCGTTGAACGGAAGTAGCTTCAATTGCGACAGCTTGGTGCTGCCCGCTTCAGAGCGCAAGATAAGTGATGGCTACTACTAACAACTACGTTGGAATAGGCACCATAGCCAGGTCCATCGGAGGTGTTGGTAGAGATCAAGATCTGCAAGAATTACAAATGAAGATATTAGATATCAATCTATTTTTAAGAAAGAAGATTGTTAAATCTCATTTTACTTGGGGTCGGTGGCGGGATTCTCTTGTTGAACATCTTCACCAGCCACTTCTTCAGGAGATTTTCTATCTCGACGTCTTCATCAGGGTTAACAACCTTTTCTACGGACGCCTCTACTTCAATATCCTTTTAGGATCCGAAGCATCATCGGCGGTATAAGAGATATGGTCTTCGTTGTCTCCTTCAGGATTTGTATATACTTATCAACGTTTCCAGATGAAGAGCTTGTCATCCTTATCTTCTCTTCTTCTTGGGCTGCACCACATGTCAGTTGCGGTTAGATCCTGCAGGCTATAAACATCTTCTAAGCTTCGATCATTTCATGCTCTTCTTTCTTCACGAAGAGTCTTTGGAGTAGGAGGAAGC
>JANAVB010033017.1:38986853-39054353 GCA_029216955.1 Iris pallida
GGTCATGAAGGTTCCTGTCCTGTAATTGTATCGCTCAGCCAAGGCCAAAATATATGAGGGTTAGGAGCAAAAGCCGTATAGTGGCATGCACTGCTTGAAACAAGTAATCTGTTAAGTTTGTCTTGGAAGGCTGTCAGAACCCAATTTGCAATGCAATTCCATCGTTTGTAATCTGGATTCACTAATCCAGTCATTCTGATATCCTGTTCAGGGTATCTTCCTTCTTCCTTCGCAAATTCATTTACGAATATAGGGGTTCTGACGGGCATCAGCATAGAGGAGTTTTCCGGTGGCAGCAGCTAGGTCTCAAACCTCTCAACATAACACTGTATCTCAGAAGAGCTGTAAAACATATCTTTCCGTTAACCTTCTTTACAAAGATCTTCCCGCACGAGCATCCTGGAGAAGGGTGATGTTCCAATCCATTTTTCTTGGGTAGCTCGCATGAGCATACCGTGATAAAGGGAGACAGCGAGAATGTCAGGAATGGAATGATCTATCTTCCCGGTGGACTACCATTTCTTCCATCCTTGGCCTAGGCTGGGAGACTTTTTCAAAGGCGTCACCAAACAAGAATAAGGATTTCTTGTGGATAACAGCATCTGCTGATTCCAGAGGCTGTCCATTCATCAGACACATTAAAGTTTCGTTGTCCTGAGAAATCAATATTGCCTGACGAGAAGCCGACAGATCGTACTGAGGATAATGGACGTGAGACAAATCTTCTTTATATTCAGATTCAGATAAAGTTCCCACAAAATGTTCATAGTTTGGATCTTCATTGGTTTCAACTGCATCAAAAACAGATGAAGATCAGTACAAGTCAAAAACTCTATTTTTCAGACAAGCAAAACAGAAGAGTACACAATCCTCAGATTGCGCTAACATGGATTGCGCAACATTAGTTTGCGCATCATAAATAGGGTGCACAAACCAATCGATTGCGCTGACATCCAGCGCAAATCAATCGATTGCGCTGACTTTCTGTCAGCACAATTCGATAGATTGTGCAGGATTACAGTCTTCATAAAAATGAAGACTGACTGTTTATGCAACCAAAAACCCTAAAAAGGGTGGCGCAATTTGAACTCATCTCTAAATAGAGATGAGTTTCGAAAATCGAAGGAAGTCGAAACACCCTAAAAAGGGATTTTTTTTAATCGGTTTTAACTACCTATCAGAGCGGGGTGCGCAGACTCATGTCGGGATGCTCGCCGTGCAACTCTGCCAGATGATTCGGCCGGAGCTTTTCCCTTCGCGGCGGCGGTGGCGGCAGTATTAGATCGTCGGGGCGCCATGGCAAAGTCGTTGGAATTGGAAGACAGTAAGGGCTCAGAGGAGAAATTTCAAGATCGTAAAGTAAAGAATTGAAAATGAAAGGACGGCTATTTATAGTCTTTGAAATACGAAACGGCTGCCTTGGATTGCGCCTAAAATTTGGGGGCACTTCACTTTGCGCAGACAGCTCATCATCATGCGCAACTTGATTCAAAATTCAAAAATTCAAAGTATTTCGAAACTTTGAATCAAATCAACTTTCGAAAACTTTGAAGGGGGTCTTGTAGGTCCTAAAAAATCAAGTTGCATCAATCAACAAAGTCAAGAAATCAAGAAACCCATCATTTGGATAAATTGTGCAGACAATAGATTGCGTAGCAATCCGATTGTGCATACTGCTTTGCGCACACTTCCAACTGCGCAGACTGACGTGGCAGAAGTCATCATTACCAAATCAAATCAAATCTTTTCTGACAACTGACAGTGCGGATAACAAGGAGTCTGTTCGTTTCCTGCGCCGCACAGTGCTCGAGGGCGGCTGACAGCTGGCAGCGCAAACCAATCCTGCGCAGTTTGAGTCTGCGCAAACCATGTATGCGCAATTCAACTCTGCGCACTCCATCAATATAATTGATAAGTTACACGTGGCATTCATGCCATCGATTGCTCATTACGTGGCAACTGTTTATGCACGATCATGCGCATTTCTATCAAATGATGCCATGTGTCCATGATAGTTGGCCCACGATCCAGTAACTGTTTGCGCAAATTAATGCTGCGCAAACCATTGCTGCGCAAATCATCCTGCGCAGTCCAAAATAACTGAAAGTTAGTTATTTTTAGAACTCTATAAATAGAGTTTCAAGTCTTCATTTCAAGGGGGATCAAGATCAGAGATCAGAAATCAGAGAGTTCAGGAGTTCTTGCCAAAGTGCTGCTGCATTCTTCCGAGACTTTTGTCTTCAACTTCAGAGGCTTTTGCCTTCAGTTTCCAGAGTTGTTTTCAACTTCAAAGGCTTCGTCTTCACAGTTCACATCGTCCAAGGGATAAAGCAATCGTCATCAAGATTGGATTCCTATAGTTGTAATTTTCCCAGAATTCTTGTAATCTTTATTACAGTTTGTATCAATAAAGTTCTATACTTTTGTTTTTGCAAACAATGGGTAAGTTACTCACTCATGAACTGGAGCTACAAGATTTTGAAGAGCCTGCACCAAAGGAGAAGACGATCGCTTTCAAGGCTCAGCACAGAAAACCTGCTGAAGGTGATTCATACAGTAGTGAATCTGATGCTGAAGATCAAGCACTCCTAGCAAGGAAATTCAAAAGATTTATGAGATATGAGAAGAAAGCCAAAGAAAACAATAGCAGCAACAACTGGTATCAAGATGATGCTGTCTGCTATGGCTGCAAGAAGAAGGGACACATGAAGAAGGATTGTCCTACAAACTCATCATCAAGCAAGAAGAGCAACAGGTATGAGAAAGGGAACCTGAAGAGATCAACATCTCGAAGATATGCCAACACCAGCATATGGCATGAAAGTGAAGCCAGCGACTCAGAAGATGAACAATTAGAAGACGCTGCAAATGTATACTTTATGGCATCCGATCAGGTACTCTCTGAACCTGTAGTTGATACATATGATGACTTCACCTTTGAGCAATTAGAAGATGCCTTCAGTGAACTGATAAGTGATTACAGGAAACTGTGTAGCAAATATTAGACCTCTAAGAAGGTACTCAAAGAGTACAAAGGTGAAATATGAAGACTTACTGTCATGACCCGCACCCACTGTGAGGGTACGAGTACGTAACAGCGCCCAGCCTACGCCGCAGTGTCGGCGGTAGAACGCTGTTCTAAGTCTCTAACTAACCATCAACTCATGCAGTATATAATGTACTCATCATGATCAACTCCGAACGGAGGACAAGTATAAGATATGGTGTAACTGAATCACAGTCTAAGCACGATAAGATAACACAGAAATATAACTAAAAAATTGAAAACAACAATAACTACTGAAATAATAACATCTGAATAATCTCAAATACATCTCAAGTCTCAATTCTATACAACAAGCTCTAAATAAAAATAAATGCAAGTCTACTAAACTAAATCCCGATCACTCCCGAGTGTCGGGGCCCAAGGTAGCCATCCGTCTCAGGGTCCATAATACGTAGGGCATGTGTCCTCAGGGCAATCATCTGTAAAATTTATCAACAGTTCCAGTCAGGACAGGAACGAGCACATCTCATCTAGAAAACCCAAGTAAATGACAGAGAACTATAAAGCAGTTATAGACAGTTGTATTAATAAAAATGGCAGCTTATATTCAGGTGATGGTAAGAAAGACAGATAAAGTGCAAGAAAAGAAAATAACTAAACAACCGAAGAATCATAGCAATGAAGACTGTAAAATAGAACTAGCTGAACCAGGGTAATATGAAATAAAGTCCAGACAACAATGTAGACAAGTGTAACTCCAATGTAAGTCCAGTACAAAATGAATCTAATACAAGATGAATCCAGTAAGGGACGATTCCAGTTATAGAGATCAATGATTCCAGGGTGAGTCCAGCCTATACTCTAGCAGTGTGTTTTAAAATACCGAGATCGACATGTAAACGACTATGGGTAATTCGGCACATCACACACCTGTCCGGGTGTGAGATGGCTATCATTCCAGTTTGATTCCAGCAAAGGGTGATTCCAGAAATGGGGTATGTCTACATGTCTTACTCTAGTATTTCTCCTCCCAGCAAGTGAATCCAGAAATCCGACACAATGATTCAAGATGAGTCCAGCCAAAATATAATGTGTATCGTATACATGAATCCAGAATATCCATACGTGTTGTAACAGAGAATCGCATACAACTAACTAGAACTGAAGTACAGTAATTGACAAGTAAATGAGAGAACTATCAGAGAATGTACTCGCCTGATACTCTAAAAAGAGTAGTATAATATCAGATATCTGTACCAGAGTCACAATGTCCTAAACAGAGGAGTATGGGTCATGACATACAAAATACAAGAAATGAAGGATACAATGCAATCTACATAATTTCTAGGCCAATCTAGGTCAAAGTCAAACTTTGGTCAACCTTGGTCAATTTCACTAGTCAACTAGGTCAATCCTAGTCCAGTCAAGTCTCACTATGCCTAATCAGTCTAGACTAACAACCAAGCAACAATCACCAATCCACAAGCATCATACATTATATACCATATATATGAATACATTATACATTCCTATTTATAGAGAGAGTGCAATTGTGAGTGTCAATGCATCAAGGTGAAAAGTGTGTGTGTGTGTGCATTACAAGGTAAATGGCATGTGAAGGTAAGGGTTTACACTAGTGCACATACTATATAGCAATGTCCAATTAACTCAAGTTTACCTATAGGTCCAAGGGTTTAGTTTTAGGCATATAGTTTAGTAACATGTGAAATCAAAGCTAGTCTATACATACATTATCTATTGAACTTGCATTCATTTTATCATAGGCATTTCTTACATACATTCATACAAGGATGCATAGGCACTTGTATACATTCCTACACATTGCATTCATTCATTTGTTCCTTGCATTTGATTACATACATTGTTTACATTGCATATATCATGGCATACCTATACTTATTCATTCATGCATTATGTTACCTACTACATGGATACTTGCATACATGCATGCTGTCCTACATTCATTCATATATAGTGCATATTCATTAAGTTTTACATAACATGCCTACATAGGATATACTAATATCATACATTGCATATATCACTATATATATATATATATATATATATATATATATATATATATATATATATATTTATATATATATATATATATATATATATATATATATATATATATTTTTATATATATATATATATATATATATATATATATATATATATATAGAGAGAGAGAGAGAGAGAGGGGCAAGGAAGGGGCATGAAGGGGGTGTGTGCTAGTGTGTCAATTTGTGTCTCAGTTTTAGGCATGTGTGATGTGAGTGATACTATCAAACCAATGTAATGTGTTAGGGTGTCATTATCAGGTTAACAGATTTCCATGTGAAATGTGTGTGTATGTGATTGAACTTAGTGTGACAGTTTCAATTCATACAAAATCCTGCTACTAAGTCCTCTTTACCTCAGTTAGCTATCCACTGCATTGAGCAATATATAGGGATCTAATGGTGGTTCATGACTTATACTAGTGTCACATGTACACTAGCTCACTGCAGTGCAGTGCCTAGATAGGTCCTGTCTGCTAAGCCAAGGTAATTCCAACCAAGGCATAGGGAACACCCTGATGCAGGGCAGTAGGTTCAGTTTAATGTGTATGCGTGTCAATACATGTAGTGTGAAGTGTGTGAGTCTATAGGGAAACATATTGTTCTCGGTTTAGGTGCAAATGGGTGTGTGTATCAGGAATTTGAAGAGTGTAAAGCCAGGGTGTTATGTGAGACAGCAACAAGAGTGTTCAGGTATCCTGAACAGTATCAATAGTGTGTTCAGGTTTGATTTCAGTTGAAAGGAAGTGGGGGTTCATGCTAAAACATCAAGCAAACACAAGCAATGAACAGTGAGAAAGAAGGAATGTGTGTGAAATCTCAGAAAATAGCAAATGAATGTGACAGTTCAAACACTAACAGTTAACACATTGTCCAACCCCATTCTCAGTTTTACAGTTGGCCATTCAGTAATTTAGGAAAATCAGCATACCAAATCAATACACATAATCTGTTAGCTAACCCGAAACTTGCGAGTGATAGTGTATAAACACAGGCAATAACCAGGTTTGAGTCCCAAACACAATCGAAAATCCTATTTCAACACAACCATAAATCCTAGTACAAACCAATTTTCAGATTTCAAGAATAAAATAATGTGTAATTGTGTGTAACAGGGGTAAACCAATATGTTCTCAGAAAATTAGTGAAGTGACAGGAACCACCATGTATCAGTTCAGAAATTACCCTACATCTCAGTTCAATAGGAAACAGTGCTTGAATGTGTGTACCTGTGTGTGTGTGTCTAAAAAAAACATAGTGTAAAAGATCTGTTCTCAGGTTTTTAATGAAGTGACAGTTTTGTGTGTGTGTAGGGTGAATATCAGGAAATGACAGAGGTTGTGTGTCTACAGGAATTTCAGTGTGTGTAAATGTGTGAGTGTAATGTGAAGTGTGAGCTGCTAAGGTGAGGGTCAAGGCTATTCTCAGGTTTTAGTCATAGGTAATCTCAGGAATCAGTACACTGACAGTTCACGTATCAACCCATTGATACTACTCCATTCAACAATCAAAAAGAACAAATTTGAATTTAAAAGCCCAACAAAATCAGTAAACAGACTTATAGTAGACTAATACACATGTAGAAGAATCTAAACATGGTTAATAAACTTCAAAATCAGTTAAAATGGGATTAACAGTTCAAACTTTTAAAAGCAGGGAAGTATGTATTCAGACATAGGAAAACTTTCAATTTTGATCTGTCAAAACATGATAACAAGATGAAGTAAAGGTTGGTAATTAGTGTGCCTCATGTGTACGTATCATACGAGGTGTTCTTGTCCGTGCAAGTGGACACGAACGTGTCCGAAATAATAAATGCAATTTCAGGACAAAATGAACAGCCAGGCCTCGTGCTGAAGTGTCGATTAGCCTAGGACACGACATAGTGAATCATGGGTCGCGTGCACGTGTCAGAGGGTAGAGGGGGTCTAGGGTTACGTGTGTGTCACCCTGAAATAGGTTAACGTGTCACCGTGTCCCTGATACGAACGCATATCAGGACGTGCCTGTGCGCGTGTATGCGTGTGTGAAATTTTAGTGCGGGTGGGATTTCTCCCAATTCGCTCGACGAAATTCTCCTAAATTTTGTGTGTATGCTGTCAGTCATTGCCCGCAGGTGTCCACCAATTTTTGTGTCCAACCGAGTCGTGTCGTGTCGGATATGGACGTGTGGCAGTAGGACACGGCACGGGGCCTGTGCGCAGTGTCGTGCACGAGGTGCGTGTCCGTTTTGGACACGAAAAATCTACAGAATCGTGCTCAGTCATATACATATTTAATCTACACATGAAGAGCTACCCAAATGTATAATTTATTTCAAAAAATATTAACATTCAATCCATAGAGGCATTTCAACAAACACCTACACAACACTACGACACGCGTCCGATACGGACACCAAACGGACACAAAATCCACCCAAATTTTAGGGACACCTAGGGGACTCCTAGATCTAGCCCTACATGCAAAGAAAATTGAAATTTGAATCAATTTAAAGGGTTTTACCTATATATGCAAAAAGCTTAGAAAAGCTTCAAATGGGGGATTCCTCCTCTTGATGGCAAAAGCTCCAAATTGACCCAAAGCTGGGATTTCTCTCCATGAACATAAAGTAGGGATCAATTAGAACCCAATGCAAAAGATTTGAGCCAAAAAGGAATTGAAATGAGGAAGTTATGGATTGGGGAAGAAGGCTCTTACCTCTTTCTTCAAACTTATAAAAATTTAATAAAAGAGGCAAGAACATGGAGGAGAATATTTATAGGGAAGGGGGAGCCCTAGTGGCTGGTCATAAGTTGTAAAAATTAGGGTTAGGGTTTCCTAAATTGGCCCATGGGCTTAAGTCATGATCAAACAATCATTAAGCCATAAGTCATTTCATGAAATCATAAGCCATGACTTAAATTCACGAAACCAAATCCCCTCATTCTAAAATTAGTTTCTAATGACTAAAAGTAGGTTAACCTAAGTTAGACTTGGGTTAGCTTCTAGGCTAGTCCACTAGGTCTCAACAAGTCAAGTCAACCCAGAATTCACCAATTTAATAAATTATCAAATAATTCAAATAAGTCAAAATGACCAAATTACCCCTAGGCTAAAATGATAATCAAATCATCCTAATGACATGGTTAGGCTCTAGGTCATGCAGTCTCTAGGGTTTCGCTAGCAGTACGTCAAAATCACAAGTCATGACTTAAAGCAGTTTTTAAATAGTTTAAAAATTATTAAAAATCACCAAAAATCATAATGTGAAATAAATAAAATAAATAATAATTATAATTACAAAATTTTAAAAATACCATCATCTGGAAAACTGGGTGTTACAATTCTATCCACCTTATAAAAATTTTGTCCTCGAAATTAAGATGATCGTACCCCTACTAGGTCAAACCCCCAACAATCAAGGTCGATAGTTAACATGCTACACAATCCTACTGGTCATGATATCACGGTCTTGATCAGGGTCACTATACTATCTATCCTAGCACAAACATCCTGACAGGTACTAATGAACTCACACAACAAGATGGAAAGAAGAACAGGAAGGACAGGCCTGCAAATCCGTCATCCGTAGCGTCTCAGCGCAAAAGCCCTGCCCCTCTGGGGTGTATCCCTCTGATGGTGCGGGGCATGGTGCTGCGCTACAGGTGGCCTAGCTCCCTCTATCTAATCCATGACACTCAAGTAATATCCACCCTGATATTCCACTCAATTATACTAGGGCACCATCTATATGGTATCTATCCTGCAATCTGATAATCATACCCGTCTATCCAGAACCATGTTACCAGAATCCTTGTCACACCAGTAAGTATGGCTGCGATAATCTATAGAGTCCACAACTAATGTACATACCTCTAGAATTATGGTATTTAAAATTTTTGTATTACCGCTAGCTTGGCTGCGAAAACCTTAAATTCCCACACCCGAGAAATATATCCAAAATCAGACTCTAGCTCATCGCCCAACCAGCTGATATGGCTGTAGAAGACTCTAGATTCCATGACTGAGGCAACCTAGCCCATAATGTTATCTTGGTAGAAAATAAAGTCAATAATGAATACCAAGAATCAAATTCAACGATGAACAAGGAAGATAGACAAATACTGTCAGAATTGAATTTCGAGATAGTTTATAATGAGATTCTCAAGGGTCATCCCAGGAATCTTCTCAAGTAGTCCTAACTGTGATTGAGTGCCTCTCCGGTAAAGCCTATCCCTTAATCCTATTGCAGGCTCGCAGCAGTACAACTAAGTCGCCGTACTACCACGATATCGTACTAATGCGACTCTCGACCTGCATGGGCCACCACTAAAAATGTGTCACGACCCGCACCCACTGTGAGGGTACGAGTACGTAACAGTGCCCAGCCTATGCTGCAGTGTCGGCGGTAGAATGCTGTTCTAAGTCTCCAACTAACCATCAACTCATGCAGTATATAATGTACTTATCATGATCAACTCCGAACGGAGGACAAGTATAAGATATGGTGTAACTCAATCACAGTCTAAGCACGATAAGATAACACAAAAATATAACTAAGAAATTAAAAACAACAATAACTACTGAAATAATAACAACATCTGAATAATCTCAAATACATCTCAAGTCTCAATTCTATACAACAAGCTCTAAATAAAAATAAATGCAAGTCTACTAAACTAAATCCTGATCACTCCCGAGTGTCGGGGCCCAAGGTAGCCATCCGTCTCAGGGTCCATAATACGTAGGGCATGTGTCCTCAGGGCAATCATCTGTAAAATTTATCAACAGGTCCAGTCAGGAAAGGAACGAGCACATCTCATCTAGAAAACCCAAGTAAATGACAGAGAACTATAAAGCAGTTATAGACAGTTGTATTAATAAAAATGGCAGCTTATATTCAGGTGATGGTAAGAAAGACAGATAAAGTGTAAGAAAAGAAAATAACTAAACAAGAGAAGAATCATAGCAATGAAGACTTTAAAAATAGAACTAGCTGAACCAGGGTAATATGATATAAAGTCCAGACAACAATGTAGACAAGTGTAACTCCAATGTAAGTCCAGTACAAGATGAATCTAATACAAGATGAATCCAGTAAGGGACGATTCCAGTTATAGTGATCAATGATTCCAGGGTGAGTCCAGCCTATACTCTAGCAGTATGTTTTAAAATACCGTGATCGACATGTAAACGGCTATGGGTAATCCGGCACATCACACACCTGGCCGGGTGTGAGATGACTATCATTCCAGTTTGATTCCAGCAAAGGGTAATTCCAGAAATGGGGTATGTCTACATGTCCTACTCTAGTATTTTCCCTCCCAGCAAGTGAATCCAGAATTCCGACACAATGATTCAAGATGAGTCCAGCCAAAATATAATGATAACAGTAAATGATTCCAATAAATGATTCCAGTAGGTGATTCCAGTAATAGAAGCCAGCAATGATGATACCAGTAATAGAGGCCAGAAAATAAATGTGTGTCGTATACATGAATCCAGAATATCCATACGTGTTGTAACAGAGAATCGCATACAACTAACTAGAACTGAAGTACAGTAATTGACAAGTAAATGAGAGAACTATTAGAGAATGTACTCGCCTGATACTCTGAAAAGAGTAGTATAATATCAGATGTCTGTACCAGAGTCACAATGTCCTAAACAGAGGAGTATGGGTCATGATATGCAAAATACAAGAAATAAAGGATACAATGCAATCTACATGATTTCTAGGCCAATCTAGGTCAAAGTCAAACTTTGGTCAACCTTGGTCAATTTCACTAGTCAACTAGGTCAATCCTAGTCCAGTCAAGTCTCACTAAGCCTAATCAGTCTAGACTAACAACCAAGCAACAATCACCAATCCACAAGCATCATACATTATATACCATATATATGAATACATTATACATTCCTATTTATAGAGAGAGTACAATTGTGAGTGTCAATGCATCAAGGTGAAAAGTGTGTGTGTGTGTGCATTACAAGGTAAATGGCATGTGAAGGTAAGGGTTTACACTAGTGCACATACTATATAGCAATGTCCAATTAACTCAAGTTTACCTGTAGGTCCAAGGGTTTAGTTTTAGGCATATAGTTTAGTAACATGTGAAATCAAGGCTAGTCTATACATACATTATCTATTGAACTTGCATTCATTTCATCATAGGCATTTCTTACATACATTCATACAAGGATGCATAGGCACTTGTATACATTCCTACACATTGCATTCATTCATTTGTTCCTTGCATTTGATTACATACATTGTCTACATTGCATATATCATGGCATACCTATACTTATTCATTCATGCATTATGTTACCTACTACATGGATACTTGCATACATGCATGCTCTCCTACATTCATTCATATATAGTGCACATTCATTAAGTTTTACATAACATGCCTACATAGGATATACTAATATCATACATTGCATATATCACTATATAATATATATATATATATATATATATATATATATATATATATATATATATATATATATATATAAAATATATATATATACATATAGAGAGGGGCAAGGAAGGGGCATGAAGGGGGTGTGTGCTAGTGTGTCAATTCGTGTCTCAGTTTTAGGCATGTGTGATGTGAGTGATACTATTAAACCAATATAATGTGTTAGGGTGTCATTATCAGGTTAACAGATTTCCATGTGAAATGTGTGTGTATGTGATTGAACTTAGTGTGACAGTTTCAATTCATACAAAATCCTGCTACTAAGTCCTCTTCACCTCAGTTAGCTATCCACTGCATTGAGCAATATATAGGGATCTAATGGTGGTTCATGACTTATACTAGTGTCACATGTACACTAGCTCACTGCAGTGCAGTGCCTAGATAGGTCCTGTCTGCTAAGCCAAGGTAATTCCAACCAAGGCATAGGGAACACCCTGATACAAGGCAGTAGGTTCAGTTTAATATGTATGCGTGTCAATACATGTAGTGTGAAGTGTGTGAGTCTATAGGGAAACATATTGTTCTCAGTTTAGGTGCAAATGGGTGTGTGTATTAGGAATTTGAAGAGTGTAAAGCCAGGGTGTTATGTGAGACAGCAACATGAGTGTTCAGGTGTCCTGAACAGTGTCAATAGTATGTTCAGTTTTGATTTCAGTTGAAAGAAAGTGGGGGTTCATGCTAAAACATCAAGCAAACACAAGCAAACACAAGCAATGAACAATGAGAAAGAAGGAATGTGTGTGAAATCTCAGAAAATAGTAAATGAATGTGACAGTTCAAACACTAACAGTTAACACATTGTCCAACCCCATTCTCAGTTTTACAGTTGGCCATTCAGTAATTTAGGAAATCAGCATACCAAATCAATACACATAATCTGTTAGCTAACCCGAAACTTGCGAGTGATAGTGTATAAACACAGGCAATAACCAGGTTTGAGTCCCAAACACAATCGAAAATCCTATTTCAACACAACCACAAATCCTAGTACAAACCAATTTTTAGATTTCAAGAATAAAACAATGTGTAATTGTGTGTAACAGGGGTAAACCAATATGTTCTCAGAAAATTAGTGAAGTGACAGGAACCACCATGTATCAGTTCAGAAATTATCGTACATCTCAGTTCAATAGGAAATAGTGCTTGAATGTGTGTACCTGTGTGTGTGTGTGTGTATAAAAAAAACACAGTGTAAAAGATCTGTTCTCAGGTTTTTAATGAAGTAACAGTTTTGTGTGTGTGTAGGGTGAATCTCAGGAAATGACAGAGGTTGTGTGTCTACAGGAATTTCAGTGTGTGTAAATGTGTGAGTGTAATGTGAAGTGTGAGCTGCTAAGGTGAGGGTCAAGGCTATTCTCAGGTTTTAGTCATAGGTAATCTCAGGAATCAGTGCACTGACAGTTCACGTATCAACCCATTGATACCACTCCATTCAACAATCAAAAAGAACAAATTCGAATTTAAAAGCCCAACAAAATCAGTAAACAGACTTATAGTAGACTAATACACATGTAAAAGAATCTAAACATGGTTAATAAACTTTAAAATCAGTTAAAATGGGATTAACAGTTCAAACTTTTAAAAGCAGGGAAGTATGTATTCAGACACAGGGAAACTTTCGATTTTGATCTGTCAAAACATGATAACAAGATGAAGTAAAGGTTGGTAATTAGTGTGCCTCATGTGTACGTGTCATACGAGGTGTTCGTGTCCATGGAAGTGGACACGAACATGTCCGAAACAATAAATGCAATTTCAGGACAAAATGCATAGCCAGGCCTCGTGCTGAAGTGTCGATTAGCCTAGGACACGACACAGTGAATCATGGGTCACGTGCACGTGTCAGAGGGTAGAGGGGGTCTAGGGGTACGTGTGTGTCACCCTGAAATAGGTCAACGTGTCGCCGTGTCCCTGATACGAACGCGTATCAGGACGTGCCTGTGCGCGTGTATGCGTGTGTGAAATTTTAGTGCGGATGGGATTTCTCTCAATCCGCTCGACGAAATTCTTCCAAATTTTGTGTGTATGCTGTCAGTCATTGCCCGCAAGTTTCCACCAATTTTGGTGTCCAACCGAGTCGTGTCGTGTCGGATATGGACGTGTGGCAGCAGGACACCGCACGAGGCCTGTGCGCAGTGTCGTGTACGAGGTGCGTGTCCGTTTTGGACACGAAAAATCTACAGAATCGTTCTCAGTCATATACATATTTAATCTACACATGAAGAGCTACCCAAATGTATAATTTGTTTCAAAAAATATTAACATTCAATCCATAGAGGCATTTCAATAAACACCTACACAACACTACGACACGCGTCCGATACGGACACCAAACGGACACAAAATCCACCCAAATTTTAGGGACACCTAGGGGACTCCTAGATCTAGCCCTACATGCAAAGACAATCGAAATTTAAATCAATTTAAAGGATTTTACCTATATGTGCAAAAAGCTTGGAAAAGCTTCAAATGTGGGATTCCTCCTCTTGATGGCAAAAGCTCCAAATTGACCCAAAGCTGGGATTTCTCTCCATGAACATAAAGTAGGGATCAATTAGAACCCAATGTAAAAGATTTGAGCCAAAAAGGAATTGAAATGAGAAAGTTATGGATTGGGGAAGAAGGCTCTTACCTCTTTCTTCAAACTTGTAAAAATTTAATAAAAGAGGCAAGAACATGGAGGAGAATATTTATAGGGAAGGGGGAGCCCTAGTGGCTGGTCATAAGTTGTAAAAATTAGGGTTAGGGTTTCCTAAATTGGCCCATGGGCTTAAGTCATGATCAAACAATCATTAAGCCATAAGTCATTTCATGAAATCATAAGCCATGACTTAAATTCACGAAACCAAATCCCCTTATTCTAAAATTAGTTTCTAATGACTAAAAGTAGGTTAACCTAAGTTAGACTAGGGTCACCATGGCTAGGGTTAGCTTCTAGGCTAGTCCACTAGGTCTCAACAAGTCAAGTCAACCCAGAATTCACCAATTTAATAAATTATCAAATAATTCAAATAAGTCAAAATGACCAAATTACCCCTAGGCTAAAATGATAATCAAATCATCCTAATGACATGGTTAGGCTCTAGGTCATGCAGTCTCTAGGGTTTCGCTAGCAGCACATCAAAATCACAAGTCATGACTTAAAGCAGTTTTTAAATAGTTTAAAAATTATTAAAAATTACCAAAAATCATAATGTGAAATAAATACAATAAATAATAATTATAATTATAAAATTTCAAAAATACCCTCATCTGGAAAACTGGGTGTTACACTTACCGACCTACTAGCTGAGGTTAAAGATAATGTTAGTAAGTCTGGTGAGCTTTCTTCTATTAAGCTCTTATTACACGAGACTACCAAGTCATCCGAAGAAAAGACAAGGTTATTGACCAACTGAAAGAAGAACTTTCTAAAGAGAAGAAAAGTCTTCAAAGTGCACAAGTCAGAATGGAAGCACTCACTTCTGACTATACTAAGTTGTATGACACTTCCAAAAGATTGGAAATTAGGTTAGAAAAACAGCCTGAGACTGCTGCTTCCTACCCTAACACGTGTCACTTACCGAATAATCGGAACATTCCCAAACCAAACACTGTCAGACCTAACCATATCAAACCTTTACCCCAAAAGGTTAAGCCGAAACAGGATTATAGGTATGCTTTCTTCTATACTAGAAAACCTAAACCTACCAACCATGCACATCACTCAGCTTTCAACACTCAACATTCACAATGTCATTATTGTGGCCTCATTGGTCATATTTCTCCTGTATGTAGAATCAGAAAGCTTGTTGATTTAAATATTTATGCATGGATACCAAAAGCTAACATTTCAGGACCCTACAAGAAATGGGTACCAAAAGCTTCATCTGCAAACTATTTTGTAGGTGGAATACCTTTCACATGCTAAAAACAAATGGATCCTCGACAGCAGTTGTTCACGGCATATGACCGGTGACGCTATATTATTTGTAACACTATCGAAGAAGAAGAAGGAAGGTTATGTCTCCTTCGGTAACAACTTGAAAGGGTATATCATTGGTATCGGTGATGTTGGTAAATCTCCCTATCCTGTGATTAAGGATGTCTGTCTGGTTACCGAGTTGAAACATAATCTACTCAGCATAAGTCATTTAGCTGATCATGGTTATAGCATCAACTTTGGCAAAGACAAATGTACTATAGTTGATAGCTCAACTGGTAGTACTATCTTTGAAGGTATCAGGGAAGACAACATATATATTTTCTATTTGTTGGAAGAAACTAACATTTCAGGTAGATGCTTAATGGCTAAAAGTGATGAGAGTCATCTATGGCATATGAGACTCGGTCACGCAAATATGGACACAATCTCAAGATTATCCACGAAGAAGCTAGTACGCGGTTTACCGGACATAACATTCAAGAAGGATTTGGTATGCAGCCAATGTGAAAAGAACAAAGCTACCAGATCCACATTCAAGTCAGTAAACGTAGTATGTACTACTAGACCTCTACAATTGCTACATATGGACTTATTTGGTCCTAGCAGAGTTGCTAGCCTCGGAGGTAAGTTATATGCTTTTGTAATTGTAGATGATTACTCTAGATACACATGGGTATACTTTTTGACACGCAAGAATGATGCATTATACGAATTTGTCGCCTTTTACAAGAAAGTACAGAATGAAAAAGGTTACATGATCACTCGTATTAGAAGCGATCATAGAGGCGAATTCGAGAATGCAGAGTTTGAGCAATTTTATGACACACACGGTTTTGTACACGAGTTTTCCTGCCCTAGGACTCCACAACAAAATAGAGTTGTGGAACGTAGGATCAGAACTCTATCCAAAATGGCCAGAGTAATGTTAAACTAGTTTAGTCTACTCAAATATTTCTGGGCTGAAGCTGTCAATACAGCTTGTTTTGTTCTCAATAGAGTTCTAATTCGACCCAAATCAAAGAAGACTCCATTTGAGTTATGGTTTGATAGAATTCCATCAGTTTCATATTTTAGAATATTTGGTTGTAAATGCTTTATTCTTAATACAAAAGATAATTTGGGAAAGTTTGACGAAAAGGCCGATGAAGGTATATTTTTAGGATATGCGGCCAAGAGCAAAGGATACAGAGTCTTCAACAAACAACTATGATCATCGAAGAATCAATCATCGTCACCTTTGATGAACTGAATCAAATGACTATCGATGACAATGACAAAGATCTAACTGTACCAAGTTCAACACCAGCTGATTCTCCAAGAGAAGAACCCGGAAGCAGCTACCTTCGGAGTCTGCCGAAAAGATTAAAATTTACGGCTGACCATCCAAAGGATTTGGTAATTGGTGATATTACCAAAGGTATAAGTACTCGTACATCCAGTAGAGAGATTGTTTCTAGTATTGCATTCATTTCACAGCTAGAACCCAAAACTATCGATAAAGCATGTAGTGATAATTTTGGATAGATGCTATGCAAGAGGAATTAAACCAATTTGAACGGAATCAAGTTTGGGAACTTGTTCCCAAGCCTATTGATCATCCGGTCATTGGCACCCGTTGGGTATTACGAAATAAACTTAATGAGAATGGTTTAGTGACTCGTAATAAGGCTCGACTCGTAGCTCAAGGATACAATCAGGAAGAAGGTATCGACTACGATGAGACTTATGCCCCAGTTGCGAGATTAGAATCCATTCGCATGTTATATGCATTTGCATATTTTCATAAATTCAAATTATTTCAAATGGATGTCAAGAGTGCATTTTTAAATTATTTTATAAAAGAAGAAGTTTTTGTAGCACAACCTCCAGGTTTCACAGATTTTAAAAACCCTGATCATGTTTTCAAGTTGAAGAAAGCTTTATACGGTTTAAAACAAGTCCCTCGTGCTTGGTATGATCGTCTAAGCTCTTTTCTACTTGACAACGATTTTTCAAAGGGCAAGGTTGACACTACACTTTTTATTAAGTCTTTTAATGGCAAGCTTCTCTTAGTACAAGTCTATGTTGATGATATTATATTTGGATCTACTGATGAATCTCTTTGTCAAGAATTCTCTAAGGCTACGTTTGTTTGGGCTTTTTTTCCATTGAAAAATATTTCCATCACAAATTTTCCACCAATTGTAGTGTTTGATAGGTTAAATTTTCCATGGAATTATTTTCCAAAAAACTATCATTTTCCATATTTTTATCTAAAATGGTGGAAAATGAAACTTGTCCAACCCATAGGAAAATGTCATTTTCCATGAAAAATAACTATTTTTCGTGGAAAATAATGGCAATCAAACACCTAAATTAAGTTTTCCATGGTATTTTTTTAAAATTCCATGAAAAATTTTTCCTAGAAAAATAATTCCATGGAATTAATTTCTTTTCCACATATTTTCCACCTTGCAATCAAACGCACCCTAATGTATGCATAATGAGTTTGAGATGAGCATGATGGGAGAGCTGAAATTCTTTCTCGGACTACAAATCAAACAAACTGACAATGGGACATTCATAAATCAAGCCAAGTACACAAAAGATTTGCTAAAGAAGTTTGATCTGGACAATGTCAAACCTATTGGCACTCCGATGGCAACTTCAACAAAGCTTGATATTGATGAACAAGGCAAGCCTGTCGACACACGTAAGTATCGAGGTATGATCGGTAGTTTACTTTATTTAACTGCTAGTCGTCCAGATATTATGTTTAATATTTGCCTGTGTGCACGTTTTCAAGCTAATCCAAAAGAATCACATATGTGCGCAGTTAAGCATATCTTTCGATACCTTAAGGGCACTTCTTCTGTTGGCTTATGGTATCCCAAAACCAAGTCCTTTGACCTCATTGGTTACTCGGATGCAGATTTTGCTGGATGCAAAGTTGATAGAAAAAGTACCAGCGGCACATGTCATTTCTTAGACAAGGCTTTAGTCTCATGGTTTAGTAAAAAGCAAAATTCTGTAGCCCTAGCAACAATAGAGGCTGAGTATATCGCCGCAGGACGTTGTTGTACTCAGATTTTGTGGATGAAACAAACCTTGGAAGACTATGATTTATTTTTCACACACATTCCCATTTTCTGTGACAACACGAGCACAATTAATTTGACTAAGAATCCAGTATATCACTCTCGTACTAAGCATATCGAGATCCGACATCATTTTCTTAGAGATCATCATCAGAATGGAGATATTAACCTTGTATACATAGACACTGAGAATCAATTAGCTGACATCTTCACAAAATCTCTAGCAGAAGATCGTTTCAATTATTTACGTCGAGAATTAGGAATTTTGGACGTCAATAATGTTAATTAATTTTGTTTTATGATTATATTTTCAATACGCAAAAACTGTGTTAGAGACAAGCCAATAAAGAGTCTGTCTGTCACCACAACTACGGTTGAAGCGAAACGGTACTTAAGAGTTCCCCGGTGAACCTCCGCCAGCTGGGACAGTACTCCTACAGCTAATCTGAGACAGTCGCTGTGTAACGATATTTAATCTATAAAATAATATTAATTATATTAATTGAAGGTTTAAAATTACTAATCTTTGAATTAAATTTTTGAGATGATGATGATGATGAGGAGATGTGATGATGATATATTAGCTGATTTTGAGACTTAGCTATTGTCTACTGTACACTTGGAAATGCTCCGACATTCCAAGTTTCTTTCTTTCTAGTTTTTATGTTCATTTCTTTTGAGGACTTGTACTGGATATTTCTTGATGTCTCTTGAACATCATTTTTATGGGATACATAGTTTATCTTTTACATTAGTTTATTTATTTATTTATAGCATCTTTATCTGCTTCTATATTATAAACTGCCTGTGAAATAATTCTCTGTTATATTTTTTACTGCATGAGATATTATTTTCTTGTGTTACTTCACTGTTGTAGCTTATGCTTTAATTACGGAGGAGCCTATTTCTTCGTAATTATTTTGCTAAGTGACAACGGGGGAAAAAAAAGGATCTAACATTTTGTTTTGAGCATAATACAGGGATTGAACAATTTTGAACAATGTTGAACAATTTTTTGTGATATCTTATCTCAAAAGATGTTATATCATTCATAGTTTGTCAATTATCAAAATATGGGAGATTGTTGGCCCATTGGTCATATGGTCAAACTGATTTTAATAATTGATCAAACTCTGTCTCGATATATTGAGCTAGTCAGGATATCTCGGACTCTTGGACATACTCAAGAATGGCTATCTACTCAGTTCAAGACCGAAGCGTTGTTTGCCTGTTCGAGTCTGTATTTCTTTGAATAATGTATTTTTCATTTTATTTGAGTCTAGAAATACAATGTACACCGAGTCGTACTGGCAAATAGGCTATTCCAAAATGATTTCAAAATGTTTTTAAAATGTCCTTAGTTTTGAAAAATATTCGTATTTACAAAAGCTCCAAAAAGGTTTTCAAAATTCCCCAAAATCTAATTTTAAAAACCCTAACCTAACCCTGACAGAACTCGGCCAGAGTTCGGCCAGAGTTCGGTTAGTGGCCGTTTTGTTTTTGAATTCCTTGGAACTTGGTCCTCCTGCAGTTGCGGATTTGACCGAGATTTTCTCATCGAGTTCTGCCAGAATTCTGCCCGAATTCTGCCAGAATTCTGTCTTTGGAACTCCTATAAATAGAGAAGGATTTCGATCATTTTTACTCACTCATTCACTTTCAATCTTCTCTCTACTCAAAGCTTTCAGTCTTCCAAAGAGTTTTTCTCGAGCTTTAATTTTCAGATCCCAAGCCAGTTACAATCCTCTAGTCGATTTGCCAGTGCAGTACGGTCTAGAAGTTTTCAGAGTGATTGTAATCAGAAGGCTTGATAGAAGAATATCTCTTCACAATTGAAGTTGGACGAGTTCTTCGTATCAAAGCTCGCGTTGTAGAAGTTGCAAGGACTTTGTAAGAAAACTTGCGATTTTGCCAATAGTGGATTCAACTTGTAGCAAGAGTTCTACCGACTGGACTAGTCCTCAACAGAGGGAAACCAGTATACATTGCTGTCTTTGCGTTTGCTTTCTTATCTCTGCCTTTACATTATTTAGTTGTGATTATTATTCTGTGATCTTGCTGCTAACATTTTTTAATTAGCATTATTCCGCTGCCAACTCTATTCACCCCCCTCTAGAGTATTCTGCTTTACGATTTCGTTCCTACAACTATATGGTCCCCATAGATCACAGTGTATAAGTTCAAAGCATCTCAAAGCACGACTACTACTATCAGGAAAGGCATCACGAGTCTGTTTAGCTTAATGACAAATATCATAAGCCTTATGAGAAAACACACCACTACCAAAGAGAAAAGGTAAAGTCTGCATTACTTTATCTGAAGGATGCCCCAGTCTACTATGCCAAACCTCGGAATCACTCTCTTTGCATGCTAGGATTACTGAAGCCAAAGAAGTTGGAACCTTCCCCAAGAATTAAAGTCCACCCCGTTGTTCACCTGCTCCAATCACCATCCTCGTACTTCGGTCCTGAACAAAACACAAATCAGGAATAAATAACATATCACAATTTCTGGCACCAATCAATTGGGAGACAGAGATCAAATTGCAAGTCAATGTCGGAACATAAAGAACATCCGTCAACACCAACGAAGCAGTCAAAAATACTTTGCCTCTCAGAACAGCCTCAATAGTGCTTCCATCAGGCAAAATCACAGGACGAACAGGGCCCTCAAAGCAATCAACTAAACAGTCACGAGAGCCTGTCGCATGAAGAGTAGCCCCAGTATCGAATATCCAAGGGACAGAAGAATTCTTACGCATCAGACGATCAGAGTTTGAAGAACCAGGGTTGAAAGAACTGTCGTTACCCAACAAGCTCATCAGTTTCTGCCATTGTTCACCTGAGAGTGGTGAAGGATACCCTCCATGCATCATATTTGCCGAACTTCCAGCAAGACCAGTAGGGACACCATGACCAGCAGTGGCAACATGATGAACCACCCCTGCTCCGCCAGCACCACGTCCCCCATCACGTCTCTGAGGTGGTGTCGGGCCTCTGCCACCACCAGCACCACGTCCGCCCTCACGCCGAGGACGAGTCTCCCACCACTCTGGATAGCCAATCTTGGCAAAGCAAGTGGCAACATCATGACCTATTTTCTTACAATGAGTACAGATTATACCTGATTTATCCCTGGAATCTGAGGTTCTTGTCACGACCCGTACCCGGATGTACGGGTACGAATACGTAGGCCATACCCAGCCTACGCCGCAGTATTGGCGGTAGAGCGCTGTCAAGTACCCTAAACTAACTACAACATCTAAAGATCCATAACTAGAAATGTACTCATGTCACATCACAAAAACTAAAGAAGATAAGATAAGAAATAATAACAATATCACTAGAACAACTAGAATCTACAAGGATCATAAGACAGAAAAATAAAGAAGGAACAACAAGACTAACTAAGGATAACTACCAGGCAACTCACATAGAAGAATAGTGAGATCCACCTCAGCGAGCAACATCGTGAGGTCCAATACTAAGGACACAACTACTCCTAAAATTTTGTCAACATATCCAGTCAGGATAGAACGAGCACAAATCTCAAATAACAGTTCTAATTAGACGATATTGAAAATGTAGCAGTAAATAGAGAGAATATACAAGAAATCACGAAATGTACATGTGAGTATCATGGCAAGGTAAGCTGTAAATCTAGAGCTAGAACAAGGCAAGTAAAACTGATCATGACATGTACAAGAATCAAGAATCATCTATCTAAGTGTGTGAGTACTAGCTACAATATGTGGTCGGCTTGGGTCTGCACAAGGTCATGATCTAGCCAATCATACGTGAGGTGTAGGATTGGCATTCACAAGGTTCACAAGATATACAAGGCAGGTATTGACCACACATCTACACTAATACTCCCCGTCCTCGACTAGTATAGTGGATCCAACCATGACACATTATGACACGCGATTCTCCGAGAGGGTAGCTAGCCTTCGCAGGAATCGTGTCTATATAATGCAGAAGGAACAAGAAGACTTGCACAAGATATACCAAGGAAAGCGAGGAATAACATCTCATGATGGGATCCAGAGAAATACCAATCCGTGTGAACAATGTGTCAAGAGAACAAGAGTATCTACACTAAATACAAGAAAATAAAAGATATCATAAAACAGAATTATTATCAGAGAATGTACTCGCCTGAGATCTGGTAGAATATGTCAACTGAGTCCAAGAATAGTGTCTCGAGGACCTATAGATGGAATACTGTATCAATATAAGGGTTTAGAAGTAAAATCAAGTCATACCAAGTCAAACTAGGTCAATCTAAGTCAATGGTTGACTTACAGTTGACTTTTGGTCAACTGGTCAACTTTGGTCAACCCCAGGTCAACTCTAGGTCAAATTTGACTAACGTTGGCTAACAGTTGACTTTGGGTCAATTGGTCAACTTCGGTCCAGTTCTAGTCAAATTTTAGGCTACGGTTGACTTTCGGTTGCCCTTTAGTCAAAATAGTCAACTGTGGTCAACCAAGGTCAAAACTAGTCTAACCTAGGTCAAATGTTGACTCTACTTTGACGTTAAGTCAAAGTAGTCAACCATGGTCAAACGGGGTCAAAGCTAGTCTCTATAAACATCTACAGGGTCAACACATTCAATTTTAGTGGTTGTGAAATCACTGGAATTGAAGGATCTCAAAATACCACAAAAGGAGAAAGATTATAATAATATGGTGAAAACCTACAGATGTTGTTGGATGGTGAAACAACCATTACCAACGTGTCCAGAATTGTCGAAATAGCTAGAATAGCCTGCCCATAAGTCCAATTTGGACACAGGAGCAAAAAGGTAATTTCGGGTCAAAACGGTGTCCGTGTCGGACCCACTTTGAACCGAAAAATGTGCCAAAATAAAAGTACACTAAACCTAACAAATTATATGTCCACGAATCCAGAATGAGGATACGAACCCAACGGTATATCCAGAATTGGATTTCTTTGACCCTATCTCAAATTGGTCCGTTGACCAGGACATTGAAATTCCGATTTGCACGGAAAAGCGTGTCGGAGCCAATGTCCTCAAAACTCAGCAAATTATATGTCAACGAGTCCAGAATAACGATACGAACTCAACAGTATGTCCAGAATTGGATTCCGATGAGTCGATCTCAAAATGATCCGTTGACCCGGATATTGGTATCCGACTTGCACCAAAATGCATGCCAAAACTAATGTCCACTAAAACCTAACAAATTATATGTCAACGAGTCCAGAATGATGATATGAACTCAACGGTATATCCAAAATTAGATTTCGATGAGCCGGCGTCAAAAAGTCCCGTTGACCCGGACTGTGGGGCCCGTTTTGCACCGAAATGCGTGCCAGGGCCCACGTCCTCCAAATCTAACAAACTTAATATGAAAATATGCCAGAACGACGCCACGAGTCTACTGGTGGTGTCAAAAATTTAATCCGGAGTCCCGAGTTCAAAAATGAAATTTTACAACTTGGAAATTATGAATTCGGACGACCAAGTTTGGCGCCGAATTCAACCAACCAAACGTGTCCACAATGAAACAAAATTTAAGGGGTAGGAAGAGGGTTATACCAGCTTCGCATAGGAACTAGTAGCATACCAGATAGAGCTGCGATGGAGGAGATACGAACCGACGAAGTTGGCTCCACAAAACTGTCCAAAAACGGTTTAAATTAAAACGTCAACTTGGTGGCCGGTTTTGATCTATCAAACGACGAAATTAACGGATGAAATTTGAGAGGGATGAAGGGGTATATACCGAGATTGTGACAGAGCAAAGAAATCGTTGATCCAACAGTCAGATTTCTCGAAAATCGTGTACGAAGTCGCTACGACGAGGCGCCATTTCTGGATCTCGTTCGCGCGCGCATCGACGGAATTCCGTGCAAAACGCACGAATCGCCTATACGTCGCTCCGGGGAGGATGGTGGCACACCCAGGGGGTCGTCGGAGCTAGCCCAGCCGGTGGGGGGCCAGCCACGGCGGCGGCGGCCGGCGGCAGCGCCTGTGCGCGCGGCCTGCAGGCCATTCTGGCCGCACTGGGCATGCTCGCTGCTGCTGCAGTTGTGGGGGGCTGCACGGCCTGGCCTGGCCCGGCAGCATGGCCATGGCGGTGGCCACGTGCGACGAGGGCGGCGGTCAGGCACGGCCAAGGCGCGACGGCGCGCGGTTGTGGAGGTGGTGGCGATGCGGAATGGTGTTTGAAATAGGGAAGGAGGAGAGGGCTGCGCCGTGCTGGGCCAGGGTGGTGGCCGGCGACGCTCGGCCAGGGAGGAGGTGGAGGTTGGTGCTCGAGAGGAGGAGGAGGAGTTGGCCATGGTGATGGTGTTGGTGGTTTGATGGTGAGGGTGGTGGGGATGATGATGATAATGGTGATGGTGTTGGTTTTTTGAATAAAAAAAATAAAGGAGTGAAGGAGGAGGAAATAATGAAGAAGAATATGAAGAAGAAGGAGGAGGAGTTCGGCTGGTGATGGGAGTGGTGTGTGCTAGAGATGGGGATGGAGGAAATGTATGTGTAGGTGTAAAGTGAGAGGGAGAGAGATGTGTTAATATATAATAGAGAGAGGGGTGTGATATTAATTAGAAGAGAGAGAAGTATTTAGAGAGAGAATATAGGTCGGCTGAGAGGGGGTATGGGCTGGTGGAGAGAGAGGGGGTGAGGTGTTTGTGTAAGGAGAGAGAGAGAAGTTGGATATTATATAGTATATTATATATGTACATATATATACATTTATAAAAGAGAGCGAAATAGCGATATTTAAAAATAGAGAATAGTGGAAATTTATGTGGGGTGTATGGGTAGTCACAAGAGGACAACATGGAGCCTGGATTCGAGTTCGGTCGAGCTGGGTCGGGTCAAAATCGGACATGGTGCAATATTTGAATTAAAATAGGTATTTATGATCATGAAAAAATAAGTAGCATGTGGGGACTCAAATAAATGGGACACAAGTATCATGTGGGTAGTAGGCTTCATGTGGGCCATGTTCATACTTTGGGTCGACTAGGTTGGGTCGATGTCGGGTCCCGAAATTAAATTGGAAGTCAGGTCACAAATTACGGTAGATAATTAATTGGCCTAAATTGACCCAAAAGTTGTGCGAAGCAAATGAAGCATAAGATGGTGTGTCTGAGTGGAACACGAAGGTCATGGGTGTAGGGCGTCTCGAGTAGATCAGGCATGACAAGTTGGTTTCGAGAGAATGACTAGCCTTGTGCTCCTAAATTAAAAGTCATGGTAACGTGCTTGTGAGGATCAAAGAAAAGAGTGAGAAATCAATTAATAATTAAATGGTCTAAATTGACCCAAACTTGTGCGAAGCAAAAAGAGTACAAGGGAACAGGGTCGAGTGGGACACGATATATCAACATGAAGATAATTTCGTCTACTACAAACTTCAAGAAGAAAGTTTCCAGAGACTGGCATCCCTGATGCTCTAGAAATCCAAGTCACGGTAAAGAGCATTAAATCAAATAATAATCAAATAATAATATTTATTCAAAAAAATTGATTTATAAAATTGAAAAAAAAATAAGCCCTAAATTCAGGGGGCTTACATCCTACCCACCTTATAAAAATTTCGTCCTCGAAATTAAAATTATCCAATAGGTCAAGCTAAAACATGCAACTGCTATGGCTACAGTACCCAATCTGCTACCCTTGTAATCATCTATGTTGTTTCTCTCTACAGGTATTTTGATTCAGGTTCAACAAGCTTCTTCCATAAAAACTATGTCATTTTACCCCTTAAAATCTTCATATCAATAAGAACCTTTACATATACTCTAAAATATGGGCCATCCTCAAGATATGTATATATATATCAACAATGATTGACCATCAACCAAAATTCCAATCTCAATAGCAATTTGTTTGTTTCCTTATCCCGTCCTAAGTATCTTTATCCTATTAATCACAAGCTCCATGAAATTATACATTCAAAACCTATTCTTGGCATTGAGCCTTCTCTCTTTTTACTCATCAACCCCTCCGAATATAAATCCTCAATTTCAAAACTCCTGATTTATTAATTACCAATGTACATATGTCCATATTTTATTCCTGCTATCTTCCGATCTTGTACGCAATGTTATCTCCTTCTATTTCATTCCATATATCGATCTATCCTCCAATCATAAGTAAATGGCTTGTAGATAACCAATAATTACTTGGTCATTAAAGTCCTACATTGCTCAACCCTCGAACCTAAGCATAAGATTCTAGTCCTAATCCGTAGTCAAAAAATATAATACTTCATTACTCCTTCTTAGATACCTTAAAATCAATCTATACTATCAAACTAATCATTCTTAATGGTTTCTATGTCCACTATACTCAGTCACTCATATCTGTCCTACAAGCTCAATCCAATAAATTCCCAAAAATATACTCATCACAATCACACATAATAACATATTATAGTTATACTACAGAATCTGTTAACAAGGTTTGGCTATTCCAGTCATTAAAAATAGAAGGTAACAAGGGCCTAAGACTTGGTTTAGCAATCCATATCAATATTCCGACAAGGTAAGGGTCAAGCAAGACAGGAAAGATTGTCGAAATATTTCCAAGAATAGTACGAGGCCAAATGAGATACATAGGACGTAGTCGAAGTAAAAACTCAAGAACCATATACCTCCATAATTATGTCACATGAAGTTACTATCGCGCTAGTGTGTATCTGGCTGCGATTAACTTCCTCGTTCCATAATAGAACGGATGGCTGCAGTGCACAGCTGCCACGCCAGATAATATAGGTTCCTGAACTTGGCCAAATCCGTAACATATTTCCAAACAATTTTTGCAAAATAAAGAAGAAGATGTTAGTCAAAATGCTTAGGGAGTGGTCCAAGTAGAATTCGAGAAACATATTTAACCATGATGCCGTTATCCGAAGTCATGCCTCGCCAGTATTTCTCTGGATGCAAACTCCCGATTTCGTAATACAAGGATAAATTACTTTTCGAACCTTTCCTGAATCAACCCATGAGGCACTTTCAATAATTATCGGGAAGGACAAGAAGAATTATCCAAGTAGTTAGCGAAGAAGAGTTAGTCAACTCATAGGAAGATGGAACACAAACAATCATGTTGAGAAAATCCTAATTGTGGCTGTAGATAGACTGAGTTAACCAAGACGGGGAAGAATAATGATAAAAATTTGTTCTTGCTCATCCGATCATAACAAAGTGATCCGATTTAAAATATAATCTGATAACCATATACGTCTTCCTGAAATTATGTTGCCAGAATTTTCGTCACGCCAGTAAGCATAGCTGCAATAAACGATGGAGTCCATAACTTGGGTATACACCCTAAAATCATGTCATCTGGAATTCTTACCACGCCAACCGGTATGGCTGCAAGTAAATCCAGATTCCATAACTAGGATAGTATAACCAACATCAGGCTCCACGTCTATGTCGTGCTAGCTAGTATGACTGTAATAAATTCTAAGCTCCATAAATAAAGTAGACATTTATCGTTCTCATAAAATATGTTTATCAGAATATCTTAACTCAATTCATAAAAACTGGTCTTAGATACAAAGTCAAAGTCAACAACGAACGAACATCAAGATTCAAAATTCAACGACGAATCAAGTATAAGTAAATAGAAACTAGCGAAAACAGATTCCGATGCAGGGTTTAGGAAAAGTTCTCAGGAGAAGTCCCAAAGGTACTATCTAGGTCAAGATAAAAGGAAATCATTGGAACATAATCTAAAATAATCTCAACCTGATATGAGACTGGCAAATCATATTCCCGTCTCAACCTAGAAGATATATAAGTTCAACTTATACCTTCCCTCTGGGGTCCACAAACTCATTCTAAGAAAGAATAAAGTTGATAACGGACAGATGTTTCAGAAATCAGGACGGACATGAGCAAATGGGAAAAGTTTAAAAAGTTCGAAATAAGATTCCCAAGGGCCATCCCTGGAATCTACCAAGAGTTCCTAATATATACTGAGTACCAAAATCCTAAAATATTCCATGACTCAACCTTAATCCTAGGGCAGGCTCGTAGTAGTACAGATAAGCTCAAGTACTACCACGACTTCGCATTAATAACAAAGACTGACCTGCGTGGGCCACCACAAAAACGTGTCACGACCCGCACCCGGATATACGGGTACAAATACATGGGCCACGCCCAGCCTACACCGCAGTATCGGCGGTAGAGCGCTGTCAAGTACCCTAAACTAACTACAACATCTAAAGATCCAAAACTAGAAATGTACTCATGTCACATCACGAAAACTAAGGAAGATAAGACAAGAAATAATAACAATATCACTAGAACAACTAGAATATATAAGGATCATAAGACAGGAAAATAAAGAAGGAATAACAAGACTAACTAAGGATAACTACCAGGCAACTCACATAGAAGAATAGTGAGATCTACCTCAGCTAGCAACATCGTGAGGTCCAATACTGAGGGCACAACTACTCCTAAAATTTTGTCAACATATCCAGTCAGGATGGAACGAGCACAAATCTCAAATAACAGTTCTAATTAGACGATATTAAAAATGTAGCAGTAAATAGAGAGAATATACAAGAAATCACAAAATGTACATGTGAGTATCATGGCAAGGTAAGCTGTAAATCTAGAGCTAGAACAAGGCAAGTAAAACTGATCATAGCATGTACAAGAATCAAGAATCATCTATCTAAGTGTGCGAGTACTAGCTACAATATGTGGCCGGCTTGGGTCTGCACAAGGTCATGATCTAGCCAATCATACGTGAGGTATAGGATTGGCATTCACAAGGTTCACAAGATATACAAGGCGGGTATTGACCACACATCTACACTAATACTTCCCGTCCCCAACTAGTATAGTGGATCCAACCATGACACATCATGACATGCGATTCTCCGAGAGGGTAGCTAGCCTTCGCAGGAATCGTGTCTATACAATGCACAAGGAACAAGAAGACTTGCACAAGATATACCAAGGAAAGCGAGAAATAACATCTCATGACGGGATCCAGAGAAATACAATCCGTGTGAACAATGTGTCAAGAGAACAAGGGTATCTATACTAAATACAAGAAACATAAACGATATCATAAAACAAAATTATTATCAGAGAATGTACTCGCCTGAGATTTGGTGGAATATGTCAACTGAGTCCAATAACAGTGTCTCGAGGACCTATAGATGGAATACTGTATCAATATAAGGGTTTGGAAGTAAAATCAAGTCATACCAAGTCAAACTAGGTCAATCTAAGTCAATGATTGACTTACAGTTGACTTTTGGTCAACTGGTCAACTCTGGTCAACCCCAGGTCAAATCTAGGTCAAATTTGACTAACGTTGACTAACAATTGACTTTGGGTCAACTGGTCAACTTTGGTCCAGTTCTAGTCAAATTTTAGGCTACGGTTGACTTCCGGTTGCCCTTTAGTCAAAATAGTCAACTGTGGTCAACCAAGGTCAAAACTAGTCTAACCTAGGTCAAATGTTGACTCTACTTCGACGTTCAGTCAAAGTAGTCAACCATGGTCAAACGGGATCAAAGCTAGTCTCTATAAACATCTACAGGGTCAACACATTCAATTTCAGTGGTTGTGAAATCACTGGAATTGAAGGATCTCAAAATACCACAAAAGGAGAGATTATAATAATATGGTGAAAACCTACAGATGTTGTCGGATGGTGAAACAACCATTACCAACGTGTCAAGAATGGTCGAAATAGCTAGAATAGCCTGCCCATAAGTCCAATTTGGACACAGGGGCAAAAAGATAATTTTGGGTCAAAACGGTGTCCGTGTCGGACCCACTTTACACCGAAAAATGTGCCAAAATAAAAGTGCACTAAACCTAACAAATTATATGTCCACGAATCCAGAATGACGATACGAACCCAACGGTATATCCAGAATTGAATTCCGTTGACCCGATCTCAAATTGGTCCGTTGAACAGAACATTGAAATTCCGATTTACACGAAAAAGCGTGTCGGAGCCAATGTCCTCAAAACTCAGCAAATTATATGTCAACGAGTCCAGAATGACGATACGAACTCAACAGTATGTTCAGAATTAGATTCCGATGAGCCGATCTCAAAATGACCCGTTGACCCGGATATTGGTATCCGACTTGCACCGAAATGCGTGCCGAAACCAATGTCCACTAAAACCTAGCACATTATATGTCAATGAGTCCAGAATGACGATGCGAACTCAACGGTATATCCGGAATTGGATTTCGATGAGTCGACGTCAAAAAGTCCCGTTGACCCGGACTGTGGGGCCCGCTTTGAACCGAAATGCGTGCCAGGGCCCATGTCCTCCAAATCTAATAAACTTAATATGAAAACGTCCCAAAACGACGCCACGAGTCTACTGGTGGTGTTAGAAATTTAATCCGGAGTCCCGGGTTCAAAAATGGAATTTTACAACTTGGAAATTACGAATTCGGACGACCAACTTTTGCGTCAAATTCAACCAACCAAACGTATCCACAATGAAACAAAATTTAAGGGGTAGGAAGAGGGTTATACCAGCTTCACATAGGAACCAGTAGCACGCCAGACGGAGCTACGATGGAGGAGATACGAACCGACGAAGTTGGCTCCACAAAATTGTCCAAAAACAGTTCAAATTAAAACGTCAACTTGGTGGCCGGTTTTGATCTATCAAACGACGAAATTAACAGATGAAATGGAGAGGGATGAAGGGGGTATATATCAAGATTGTGACAGAGTAAAGAAATCGCCGATTCAACGGTCGAATTTCTAGAAAATTATGCACGAAGTCGCTGCGACGAGGCGCAATTTTTGGATCTCGTTCGCGGCGCGCGTCGGCGGGATTCCGTGCAAAATGCACGAATCGCCTATACGTCGCACTGGGGAGGATGGTGGCGCACCCAGGGGGTCGTCGGAGCTCGTCCAGCCGGTGGAGGGCCGGCCCTGGCGACGGCGGCCGGCGACAGCGCTCGTACGCGCGGCTTGCAGGCCATTCCGGTCGTACTGGACATGCTCGCTGCTGCTGCAGTTGCGGAGGGCTGCGCAGCCTGGCCTGGCCCATCGGCACGGCCACGATGGTGGCCATGCACGGCGAAGGCGGCGGTCAGGCGCGGCCAAGGCACGACGGCGCGCGGTTGTGGAGGTGGTAGCGATGCGGAATGATGTTTAAAATGGGGAAGGAGGAGAGGGCTGTGCCGTGCTCGACCAGGGTGGTGGCCGGCGACGCTCGGCCAGGGAGGAGGTGGAGGAGTTGGTGCTCGGAAGGAGGAGGAGGAGTTGGCCATGGTGATAGTGTTGGTGGTTTGATGGTGAGGGTGGTGGGGATGATGATGATAATGGTGATGGTGTTGGTTTTTTGAATGAAAAAAAAATAAAGGAGTGAAGGAGGAGGAAATAATGAAGAAGAAGGGGGAGGAGTTCGGCTGGTGATGGGAGTGGTGTATGCTGGAGATGGGGATGGGGGAAATGTATGTGTAGGTGTAAAGTGAGAGGGAGAGAGATGTGTTAATATATAATAGAGAGAGAGGGGTGTGATATTAATTAGAAGAGAGAGAAGTATTTAGAGAGAGAGAATATGTCACGACCCGATCCCAAATAATTGGGTCAAACCGGATCATGCCCAGCCTGCACCGTTGTTGAGACGGCGGCAGTAAGCTGTTCCATTAGCAGGTAACCACAACAACATCTATATTTGTCATAACTCAATATTCGGGAATTGAAAACTTTATTAAACATTTGAAATAAATACAACTGGAATTTAAAAGTACTGAAATAATTACTGGATTCAAATAACAGAATTTTCAAAGAAACAACAAAACTGGAAAAGAAAATCTAGCTAAGCATTCGTCTCATCGGCCTCAGTCCCTGCGTCCTCCAAAGGGGACTCTGGCAGCACCACGGGGTACAGAACCGGGTCGTAATAGGGGTAAGCTAATTTGACAGTTAAAATAATAATAGAATCATGTACTTTTAAACAATTTGAAATAAACAGTTTTCTAGCAGTTAAATAGTGTGATTTGAATAGGCAATGAATATGACCGCTTGGGTTGTACAGTAGTATCCTATTGATACGATATGGCTTATCCCCGTGTGTAAGAGGGGTAAGCTAATACAGTTCTAAGTTATCAGTTGGATGTGGTCATAAACATTACACTATTCCCCCAGTACCCAACAGTCAATCAGTCAGTGCTCTCAGAAAGAGAGTTTCGTGTTGCATTGTGGTTTAAACTTGCAGTAAAGCGATTATTAAATAACTGTAAACTAACACAAATGTACTTGCCTCAAAATGGACTGGACTTGAAGGGATGAAGACTTCGAGAAGGGATTAGACTCGTCCTCGAAATCCTACATTCGAGAAGTTGACTCAGAATCCAGGGTTACCAAGCTAACTATGCTAGTTGAAATCTCTAATTGTGTCCTAATCAATTTTAATCTTTATTTATTAAACACGAACAAAATGCGATTATCGGTGCGTTGTAATTAATAACGAAGGAAAGATCAATTTAACTTGTATTTTGGAAAAACTCGTAGTTACCAATTTATTGGATTAAAACTTTGTATTTTCGTAATTATACATATAAAACTAAATTTCTTATTTAATGAGAAAAATATGATCGTTGTTTAAATATTACAAACTTGTAAATTTAATGTGAGAAAACTTCATTAATTTTCTATATCAAAATAATATTTATTTTAGATTTACGCGTACGCTAAAAAACTCGCAAAATCAGAGAATGACAGAAAAACCTACGCTACAAAATTACAAGCCACAGAGAAAGAAAAATAGAAAAGCTGGGCTTATGCCCTTACAATTTTTTTTACATAAATTGAAATAAGAGAAACAGTTGTTAGTTCTAACATTATCCTACAATTTAATTATGAATAAATTAATAATAAATAAATTAAATTAATAGTGAGTCTCAGATATTGGTCCAATCGTCATATGGGCTAATGCCTCAACGTCCGGGCGAAGCTGGTTTCGTTTGCACTTAGCCGGGGCCCATTGACCAATACGGTCGTCGCCCAAAAATCCAAAATAATAATATTTTCCGAAAAACCATTTTAAAATCATTTTAAAATTATAATTAAATTTTATGGAAAATTCGGCAGCATTTTCTCTATTTTTGGTCAACCCAAAAACTGGAAAAGTGTGCCATAATATCCAGTATAAATCCCAAACCAGGGAAACCCATGAATTAAATTCCATAACCAATTTTTATATAAAAATATATTCACAGAAACGTTTCCGAAAATATTCGAAAAATCCGAAACGTATTCGGAGATCCAAAATCAACCCAGAAAATATCACAGCAATAATCTGAAAACCAAATATCCAGAATTCATTTTCGAAAGTTTCGAAAAAACAAACCAAACTAACAAAAGCTTTCTCGAAAGTTTCTCGGAAAATCCCGGAAACAAACGTAACTCAAAAATCGAATTCCCGAAGGAGATTCGTGGACCAATCTCATCACAGACACGGGAGGGACGAACTACTATGATTAATCAGAAATTACCCAAATCGACGGAATTCGAAGGGTTGCCTCGGACTCGGGACGCGCGAATCCGCGAAGACGAACTCGAAATCCCGTGGACAGCGCTGGACAGGGGCTGGGCGCGCCGAAAGGGACGCTGGCCGGGGAACGCGCTGGACGCTGGCCAGGCACGGGGGCGGCCGTTGGGAACAGCACGTGCGCTAGGGCACAGGGAGGCGGGGCGCGGCCGGGAGGTCGCGGGCGGCGTCGGATGGGGTCGGGGCCGACGGGCTCGGCGGCGGTGGAGCGCCGGGGCGGCTGTGGTGGAGCGCCGGGGCGCGCTCGGCAGAAGGCGTCGGGGGTCGGCGGAAGGGGCGCGGGCGGGTCGCGGAAAATGGCCGGAGGCCTCGGCCAAGGGATGAGCGCGGGTCTCTGGGGGTTTTGGGAGTTTGAGGGGAAAAGAATGGTGGTGGTGGGTTTGCTTAGAAATGGAAGAAGTTGCTGCTCTCGTGAGAGGGGAAAAAGAGTTGGGTTAGGTATGAAGAGTAGATGTGGGGAGTTATAAGGAGTGGGAAGAGATTTCTGTGCTGGAGTTGAGGAGCTGTGGGTGTGTGTGAGGGAAAGTAGGAAGAAAAATGAGGGGAAGGGAGTACGTGGGGAAATGCTGGTCCAACTTGGACGAGCACAAACTATATATATATTTTTTATATAATAATCAGGTTTCAAATAGATGGGTTAGGGTCGGGTCTGGATTTCGGGAATTGGTCCGGGCACGGGTTAGGTCAGCAATCAAAAGCCACATTAAAATTTAAAATTAATTTTTAAAACCACAATTAATAATAATATTATTAGTAATAATATTAATAATACTAATAATAAATCACACTACAAAACTGGGTTTCACAATCTTTCCTCCTTAGAAAATTCCGTCCTCGAAATTAAAGACAGGATTATGGGTTACCTTTAAGTCTCAAACAAGTACGGGTACTGCTCCTGCATCTGGTCTTCTCGCTCCCAGGTCGACTCGCCTGGTGAGTTGTGCCGCCATATGACTCTGACTATCGGCGTCACAGAGTTCCTGGTTCTCTTCTCGCCTCTGTCCAAAATTGCCACTGGCTTCTCCGGCACTGTGAGGCTGGGTCCAATCTCCAACTCCAAATGGTCCAAGATGTGGCTCGATCCGGAATGTAGCATCTTAGCTGCAAAACATGGAAGACGTTGTGGACGCCTTCGAGACTTGGAGGTAGAGCCATCCGATAAGCCACTTCTCCAATCCTGCTTAGTACTTCAAACGGACCAATATACCTGGGGCTTAGCTTTCCTGCTCTGCCGAAACGGATGGTTCCTCTGGTAGGAGAGATCTTCACAAACACATTGTCACCTTCTTCAAACTCCAAAGGCCGTCGGCTGCTATCGGCCCAATGCTTCTGTCTGTCCTGGGCAATCCTGAGCTTGTCTCTGATCATTCTTACCTTCTCTGCTGCATCGGTCACCATCTCAGGTCCAAGCAATACTCGTTCTCTGATGTTGTACCATGCAAGTGGAGTACGGCAACGACGTCCATAGAGTACCTCGAACGGGGTCATACCGATGCTAGCTTGGTAGCTGTTGTTGTAGGAGAATTCTACCAAGTGCAAATGGTCTTCCCACGACCCTCCAAATTCCAAGACGCAGGATCTCAGCATGTCTTCTAGCATCTGGATTATTCTCTCCGATTGTCCGTTAGTCTGGGGATGGTAGACGGTGCTGAACTTCAGTTGTGTTCCTAAACTGTCATACAAACTCTTCCAAAAGTGAGAGGTAAATCTAGTATCTCTGTCAGATACAATACTTATCGGAACTCCATGAATCCGGTAGATATGCCGCATGTACAGTGCTGCCAGCTTCTCGGTGGATAGACCAACCTTGAAGGGGATAAAGTGAGCTGACTTCGTCAGTCGATCTACAATAACCCAAATGGCATCCTTCCCTCCTTGGGATCGAGGTAGTCCCGACACGAAATCTATTGTTATGTGCTCCCATTTCCACTCCGGGATGTCAAGCGGCTGCAATAGTCCTGCTGGTCTCTGCCAGCTAGCTTTCACTTGCTGACAAATTAAACATCTAGCCATATACCTGGATACATCCTTCTTCATTCCGTACCACCACACTATAGTACGTATATCCCGGTACATTTTGTTGGCTCCAGGATGTATGGAATACTGTGACTGGTGCGCTTCTTGCATCAGCTCGTTCCTCAGTTCGCCAGTTGGTACGCAAAGCCTCGTACCATTCTTCAGTGCTCCGTCGATGGCGATTGAGAATCCTTCAAGTGTTCCTGCTAGCACTTGATCTCTGAGTTTGCAAAGCGTCTCGTCTTGGAATTGTGCCTCCTTGACTCTGTCCATAAGACTTGAACGTACTTGCAACTACATCAATGATGATTCAGCTCCTGGTACAATGGCTTCTCTTCCCAGTTTCTTCATCTCTTCTTCAGGCAGTACAATTTCCAATCCAAGCTTTTCCATGTCCTCCAGCAAATGACGCTCCTTGGTCAAGAACATTGCCATCGGGTATCGACTAAGTACATCTGCAACAACATTATCCTTACTCGGATGATTTTGCAGCTTGATGTCGAAATCCTTCATCAGCTCCAGCCATCGCCTCTGTCTCATGTTCAGCTCCTTCTGAGTGAAAACATATTTCAGACTTTTGTGGTCTGTAAATATTTCTACTCTCTCTCCATAAAGGTAATGCTTCCATAGCTTCAATACAAATATCACCGATGCAAGCTCCAAATCATGTGTGGGATAGTTCTTCTCATGAGTCCGTAATTGCCTAGATGCGTAAGCAATTACTTTCCCGTGTTGTTGAAGAACGCATCCCAATCCCTTACCGGAAGCATCATATAAATTGAGAAACCGCCGGTACCTGCGGGTAGCGCAAGTATCGGCGCCGTTGTGAGCCTCTTCTTTAGTTTCTCAAAAGCTGACTGGCAAGCTTCAGACCAAATGAATTCCTCGCTCTTCCTGGTAAGTTTTGTCATTGGTTCAGCAATCTTGGAGAAATCTTTTACGAACTTCCGGTAGTAGCCAGCCAAACCTAAAAAGCTTCTGATTTCTGCAACCGAGCTTGGTGCAGTCCACTTCTCAATAGCAGCTATCTTCTTTGGATCCAACGAAATTCCTTTTCCTGTGACAACATGGCCCAAAAATTCCACTGTCTAAAAAGAATTTGCATTTGGATAACTTACCATAGAGCTTCTCCTTCCTCAAGGTGCCCAGCACTTTTCTCAGGTGCTCTTCATGCTCTTCTTCAGTCTCTGAGTAGATCAGTATGTCATCGACAAAGACAACAACAAACTGATCCAGGTATTCATGGAAAACCTTGTTCATGAGGTTCATGAATACCGCAAGAGCATTTGTCAATCCAAACGGCATGACCAAGAATTCAAATTACCCATACTTGGTGTTGAACGCCGGCTTGGGAATATCCTCCTTCCTGACCTTGATTTGATGGTAGCCTGATCTGAGATCTATCTTCGAAAATACCTTGGCTCCACTCAGTTGATCAAACAGGTCGTCGATCCGGGGCAGAGGGTACTTGTTCTTGATGGTGATGTTGTTCAACGCCCGGTAGTAAATGCACATCCGTACGGTTCCATCCTTCTTGGGCATGAACGAAACTGGTGCTCCCCAGGGTGAAGCCCCATCTCTGATAAATCCTTGTGCCTTCAGTTCGTCAATCTGATCCTTCATCTCCTTTGCCTCCTTAGGGTTCACTCTATAGCATCCCCGAGAGATAGGGGAAGAGCCGGGTACTAGATCGATGGTGAATTCTATACCTCGATCCGACGGCAATCCTGGAAGACTATCTGGAAAGACGTCCATGAATTCTGCTATAATAGGGTGAGGAGGCCCGAGTTCTTCGGTGATTGAGGAGTAGGTAACACTCTTCATGTCTTCCGGAGCTCGAGAGATTTCAAACTCCGGTTCTCCTGGTGGGCTGAAGATTACACATCCTCGGTGACAATCTATCAGCGCATGCTGCTCACTTAACCAGTCCATCCCTAGGACTAAATCATAGTTGGGCAAGGGCATCACAAGTAAGGGTGTTAAGAATTGGTGGCCTGAGATAGTTATGGGACAGTTACAAGCCTCAGTGATGGGTATGGGTCCACCACCGGTCATAACTCTACTAATAATCTTGCTAAGTCCCGTATCTAGGTGGTGTGCAGAAATAAACTTTAATGATATGAAACTATGTGATGCACCCAAATCAAATAATGCTAGAGCAGGATATAAAAACACATAAATGGAACCTATGATGACATCAGCGATAGGTTCCTGCTCTGGTTTCTGCTCATCTGCTGCTAGGGCGTAGGCTCGCCCGGTCTTCTGCTGGTGTTGTCCGAACTGTTGTTGCTGAGTGGGTAGGGGAGCTCTTTGCTGAGTTGCTCCGATTCGGTTTACTGACGAGGGGCAGTCCTTCACTTGGTGAATGGCAGACCCACAGACTAGGCAGTGTCCTAGCCTCTTCCTGCATATGTTCGACTGATGTCCTGGCCTCTTGCAATAATCACAGACAGGGATCTGCCTCTGAGGCGCTTTGTCATTGGTCCTTGTCTGATGGTGCTGCTGCTGGTGGTACGAAGGCCTGTTGTTGTTGTTGTTGTTGGGCCTCTTTTGGTTACCCTGGAAGTTGCTAGTTCCAGGATACTCCCTCTTGGAACAAGAAGGCTGGCTCATCTCTACGTCCTGAGCTCGTATCAGGATCTTCTCATATGTCTTGGCGCCACCTGCGATCATAGGGGTGCGAATCTCTTCTCTTAGTCCATACCTGAATCGTTCGGCACGATCCTTGGGGTCAGCAACCAAATTCTGGACAAAGCGGCTAAGTCGGCCGAACTCTGCCGTATATTCTTCGACCGTCATGTTTCCTTGCTTCAGGTCCTGGAACTGTCTTTCCATCTCCCGCATCTCCGATGTTGGAAAGAACTTCCTGCGGAACAGCCTCTTGAAGGTGTCCCAGTCGAGATGCTTGTCCTGGAGTCGGGGTTTATTCCGATACCAGGTGCTTGCCACATCTTGCAGCTGGAGTCCTACTGCTTCGGTCTTGAGGTCCTCTGGAAGTCGAGCGACGCTCAAGAGACGTTCCATGCTATCTAGCCATTCATCGGCGTAGATGATACCCTCGGTTCCTTTGAAAGGTCGAGGGCCTTGCTTCTTAAAGCTCTCTATATCTCCGACCTTTATGTAATAATACGCCTCTAATCAAAAGAATGGCCTTAATGATATATAACTTAACTCCTGAATTATGCTTACCTTGGCAGGTCGTGGCTCCGATGAAGTGGTTCCTCCTCTCTCGAGGGCAGCCATAGCCACATTGTGGGCATTCTCCATGCCTTCTCTCATGATCGCGGTCTACTCGCGATGGACTTCAGCTTGGGCCGCAGTCTGTTCTCGATGAGCTTCTGCTTGGGCTCTCTGGGCTTCGAGCACTCCACGTAGCATGCCCACTAGATCAGTGGGATCCACGGGCACTGGTGGGGCAGCTGGTGCGGCCACTACCGCAGGGGTCTGTGGCTCAATCCGGGGAAGTGTGGGGATCGTCGATTGAGATGTAGTAGAGTAAACGCCGCGGAGTGCTGGAGATTGATGGGGACGGTCGGTCAGCTGCAACGGTGAAGGGTCTGGACGTGCTGGAGGAGATGGGGTGTGTTCGGATGATGACACCTCATCGCCAGCAGGGGTGGTCTTTTCCTTGGTCATATTCTGGAAGGTTTAGGATGAAAACGTAAGCAAGGTATCCTACCAGTCTATAATCAAACAAAAATATTTATGTATATAATTCGGACCTATGTTGTGACAAATCAATGTTCTAGTGTTTTAATTTTTCTAGGTATGTTTTCCTAAGTTGTTGGACCTGCATGGGCCACCACTAAAAACTTGTCACGACCCGATCCCAAATAATTGGGTCGAATCGGATCATGCCCAGCCTGCACCGTTGTTGAGACGGCGGCAGTAAGCTGTTCCATTAGCAGGTAACCACAACAACATCTATATTTGTCACAACTCAATATTCGGGAATTGAAAACTTTATTAAACATTTGAAATAAATACAACTGGAATTTAAAAGTACTGAAATAATTACTGAATTCAAATAACAGAATTTTCAAAGAAACAACAAAACTGGAAAAGAAAATCTAGCTAAGCATTCGGCTCATCGGCCTCAGTCCCTGCGTCCTCCAAAGGGGACTCTGGCAGCACCACGGGGTACAGAATCGGGTCGTAATAGCTGTTGATTAACAGCTCATCATCCTCAATATCCCCTAAAAATGTTATCTCCAGTCAGGAGGGAGCAAAGTACAACTCATGCTAATTTGACAGTTAAAATAATAATAGAATTATGCACTTTTAAACAATTTGAAATAAACAGTTTTCTAGCAGTTAAACAGTGTGATTTAAATAGGCAATGAATATGACCGGCTTGGGTTGTACAGTAGTATCCTATTGATACGATACGGCTTATCCCCGTGTGTAAGAGGGGTAAGCTAATAAGTTCTAAGTTATCAGTTGGATGTGGTCATAAACATTATACTATTCCCCCAGTACCCAACAGTCAATCAGTCCGTGCTCTCAGAAAGAGAGTTTCGTATTGCATCGTGGTTTAAACTTGCAGTAAAGCGATTATTAAATAACTGTAAACTAACACAAATGTACTTGCCTCAAAATTGACTGGACTTGAAGGGATGAAGACTTCGAGATGGGATTAGACTCGTCCTCAAAATCCTACATTCGAGAAGTTGACTCAGAATCCAGAGTTACCAAGCTAACTATGCTAGTTGAAATCTCTAATTGTGTCCTAATCAATTTTAATTTTTATTTATTAACCACGAACAAAATGCGATTATCGGTGCGTTGTAATTAATAACGAAGAAAAGATCAATTTAACTTGTATTTTGGAAAAACTCGTAGTTACCAATTTATTGGGTTAAAACTTTGTATTTTCGTAATTATACATATAAAACTAAATTTCTTATTTAATGAGAAAAACATGATCATTGTTTAAATATTACAAACTTGTAAATTTAATGTGAGAAAACTTCATTAATTTTCTATATCAAAATAATATTTATTTTAGATTTACGCGTACGCTAAAAAACTCGCAAAACCAGAGAATGACAGAAAAACCTACGCTACAAAATTACAAGCCACAGAGAAAGAAAAATAGAAAAGCTGGGCTTATGCCCTTACAATTTTTTTTTACATAAATTGAAATAAGAGAAACAGTTGTTAGTTCTAACATTATCCTACAATTTAATTATGAATAAATTAATAATAAATAAATTAAATTAATAGTGAGTCTCAGATATTGGTCCAATCGTCATATGGGCTAATACCTCAACGTCCGGGCGAAGCCGGTTTCGTTTGCACTTAGCCGGGGCCCATTGACCAATACGGTCGTCGCCCAAAAATCTAAAATAATAATATTTTCCAAAAAATCATTTTAAAATTATAATTAAATTTTATGGAAAATTCGGCAACATTTCTTCTATTTTTGGTCAACCCAAAAACTGGGAAAGTGTGCCATAATATCCAGTATAAATCCCAAACCAGGGAAACCCATGAATTAAATTCCATAACCAATTTTTATATGAAAATATATTCACAGAAACGTTTCCAAAAATATTCGGAAAATCCGAAACGTATTCGAAGATCCAAAATCAACCCAGAAAACATCACAGCAATAATTCGAAAACCAAATATCCAGAATTCATTTCCGAAAGTTTCGGAAAAACAAACCAAACTAACAGAAGCTTTCCCGAAAGTTTCTCGAAAAATCCCGGAAACAAACGTAACCCAAAAATCGAATTCCCGAAGGTGATTCGTGGACCAATCTCATCACAGACATGGGAGGGACGAACTACTATGATTAATCAGAAATTACCCAAATCGACGGAATCCGAAGGGTTGCCTCAGACTCGGGACGCGCGAATCCGCGAAGACGAACTCGAAATCCCGTGGACAGCGCTGGGCAGGGGCTGGACGCGCCGAAAGGAACGCTGGCCGGGGAACGAGCTGGACGCTGGCCGGGCACGGAGGCGGCCGACGGGAACATCACGTGCGCTAGGGCACAGGGAGGCGGGGAGCGGCCGGGAGGTCGTGGGCGGCGTCGGATGGGGTCGAGGCCGACGGGCTCGGCGGTGGTGGAGCACCAGGGCGGCTGCGGTGGAGCGCCGGGGCGCGCTCGGCAGAAGGCGCCGGGGGTCAGTGGAAGGGGCGCGGGCGGGTCGCAGGAAATGGCCGGAGGGCACGGCCAAGGGATGAGCGCGGGTCTCTAGGGGTTTTGGGAGTTTGAGGGGAAAAGAATGGTGGTGGTGGGTTTGCTTAGAAATGGAAGAAGTTGCTGCTCTCGTGAGAGGGGAAAAAGAGTTGGGTTAGGTGTGAAGAGTAGAGGTGGGGAGTTATAAGAAGTGGGGAGAGATTTGTGTGCTGGAGTTGAGGAGCTGTGGGTGTGTGTGAGGGAAAGTAGGGAGAAAAATGAGGGGAAGGAAGTACGTGGGGAAATGCTGGTCCAACCTGGACCAGCACAAACTATATATTTTTTTATATATAAAAATCAGGTTTCAAATAGATGGGTTACGGTCGGGTCTGGGTTTCGGGAATTGGTCCGGGCACGGGTTAGGTCAGCAATCAAAAGCCACATCAAAATTTGAAATTAATTTTTAAAACCACAATTAATAATAATAATATTAGTAATAATATTAATAATACTAATAATAAATCACACTACAAAACTGGGTTTCACTGAATATAGGTCGGCTGAGAGGGGGTATGGGCTGGTGGAGAGAGAGGGGGTGAGGTGTTTGTGTAAGGAGAGAGAGAGAGAAGTTGGATATTATATATTATATTATATATGTACATATATATATATATATATATTTTTATATGTACATATATATATATACATATATAAAAGAGAGAGAAATAGAGATATTTAAAAATAGAAAAAAGTGGGAATTTATGTGGGGTGTATGGGTAGTCACGAGAGGGCAACATGGAGCTTGGATTCGAGTTCGGTCGAGCTGGGTCGGGTCAAAATCGGACATGGTGCAATATTTGAATTAAAATAGTATTTATGATCATGGAAAAATAAGTAGCATGTGGGGACTCAAATAAATGGGATACAAGTATCATGTAGGTAGTGTAAAACCCCTTATAATTTAAAGGAATATTTAAATTATTTTTGGATTTTATTTAATTCTAATTTATTTTTATCTTATTTATATTATATAAAAGAACTATAACCATGGTTGAGTTTGAATATGCAAGGCGACTAGAAAGTATGGCATGCCTACGTGGTCGGGTGCTTTAACTAATATCCTAGCCATGTTAGAAATTCCATGGTCATATTGTAATCTCTTGCATGTTAAACATTCAAATTATGGCACAAGTTATATTTTTTTAAATTAATTAGTTAAGAAAGCCTTTATGACTTTTTAGAAGACCCGGTTGCACCAAACCTTCCCAAACCTCTTCCAAGCCAAATCCAATCCTATGTAGGCATGTTGGACATTAATAAATATTAATAATTATATTTATTTGTATTTAATTCAGATTTTGTAGTATAATTATATAGATAGAATTAAATAGTTCTATATTAGGAAACCCCTTTTTAAATCCCCAATCCAATCAACTTACCAACTCACCAAACAACCAAATCATGCCAAGTGGACCCCCACCATGATAATTTTGGCCAAAGCAACCCCCCATGGCCGAATGTATCAAATTAAATAGGATTTAAATCCTAGATTGCTTAAAATTCATTTAAGGATACGTTTAAATATACCAACTTATCCCAAATCTCAACCAAATCCTAATCTTTCTCTCCCTCACCTTTGCCAACCAAAACCCTCTCCCTCTCCATAATTTTGGCAGCAACAAACTCCATATAGCCTCCATACATCATCTCCTCCATTGCACATCTCTCCATCCTTCACAAAAAATCATATCCTCCACCATACATCCCCGAAACCCCTCAAAACAAACCCTAAAAACTCCATCTCCTCCATCCAATCATCTATAGCCATTATAAACTCTCCCATACTCCCCAAGAGAGGATTAGCAAGCGATGATAGCGAAAAAAATTGGGGCTTTGGTGAAGAGAAGTCATCATCACCCTTTCTAGCAAGAATCTTTGGTAAGAACCCTAATCTTTTCTTCTAAAAACCTTTGCTAAAATTTTGTATAAAATATATTATTAATTCTGTAAAAATTATATTTTGATGGCTTTTTTTAGGTATAATCATCCATAAAGATTTCATAAAATATAGGCATAATATTCATGTGTCGGTAGGATCAAAATTAACCCCATTGTGAAGGAACTATGAGTTATTGGTGCGCATATTTTCAAAACTGAATTTTATGTGTGTTCATATACCTAAATTAGAATTTTTAAGTATTTTTCCACAATTTTTAGCAACTCAAATCTGGTCGGAAAAATTGTAGGTCAAAACTAGCTAATTTCGGGTAACCGGCTGACCTAGAATGTCTCAAACTTGTAGTATAACTCAACCCTTGTACCTATAATATTATTCTATGAAATAAAGTATTTTATTGTTGTTTAAAATATATTTTTGGATATTTTAGCAATTTTGAGTCATTAACTATATTCCGGGCGAGTTTCGGGTAGACTAGCTGACTTAGTAATCAACCAGTCGTAAATGTCTTTAGAAATATTAATTCTGGAATTTCAGAGATAAATCTGTAGAAAATTAGTTTAAATATTATTTTTATGATTTTTATATAATTTTTAAGTATGTATCGAAGTAGGGGCATAACCGACTAATTAAAAGTTAGAAACCCTAAAAACTGTGTTTCGATGTCTCGTGGAACCTGTGTGTGATTGTATGGATCTAAATGGTTCCATGAGAGATTGAATATAATTTTAACACATTACTTCAACTAATTAAGTCGTATTGTAAATTTTATGAGTAGTGACTTAATTTAGTTAATTAATTATCTAGGAGTGTCGGGTTCCAGAGGCGTGGACGCGGGAGCGGTGTTTCATATTTACAGCACGGAATCAGGCAAGATACCTTGCCATTATACTATTTTATATTCAGTCTGCATTTTATTACATATCACTGTTCATTAATTCTAGTTATTACAGTTCTTGATTTACTACATGCTCAGTGATTATTAGTTTACTTTGTTACTATCCTTTGGTTGCACATGAACCTAGAGTTAAAGGACTACCGTCTGTAGTGTATTGCATATACCTTGACACATTTGTACCACGAGGATGTGTGAGATGAGTAGCATGTAGAGGTTCTTGCGTATGGATTGATCCCCCATGCACATGCGTTAGGGCTAACTGCTAATAGAGGCATGTTAGGAGACTTAGCAATTAGTAGAGGTACATGGTCGTGGATGCGACTTGATAGGTACATTGGGTGGGGAGAACAATACCTGACGTATGGGCTTCTTTGCACTTCCCTGCTTACCTGTGCGCTCCTCCGGAGACGCAGGCTCCAGGTGCCCTCTGACGTTTTCCAGAGCGTTATGGACGTACCCCCTTGCACATGATGCCCTCTGACGATCTTCAGACGTTATGGACGTAGGCCCCTGGTGTCCTATATGGGGACTATGCCGATCCCATTTACAGCCAGGGCTCATGCGTCGAAGGATTGTTTCTCAACTGCATGATCACTTTAGTATGGTTAGGTTACCTATTTATGTCTTGTCACTTTCTTTAATTGTGGCATAATTTATATTCAATATTTATATGGCATGTTTATTGTATCTTGTTACGTCCTTCTGAGGACCTGGTTGTCTCGCCAGGTGTATGATTTGTGACTTTTCGCAGGTGTCCTAGCCAAGGCCGTGATCTTCTCCATTCCTTCGAAGATGATTTCCCTTGGTTCGTCTTGTCATTTTTAGATATCATTTTCTTGTATATTTCTTTCTTTTAAAATGGTTGGTAGTAGATTTGTCTCCGCCCAACTACATGTATAAATGACAAATTCTTTAGTTGATTATAATATTATTTTTTATTGTTGTGGATGAGATTTAGTTATCATAGTTTTACGGCATTTTACAGCTTATGTATACATACGGAGTTCCATATATTGGAGTTTACTTCGTATGTATACATCTGGCATGGATACGTACCTAGCCCTAAGTATTTTGGGACTGGGGCATTTCATGTTTTTGTGGTGGCCCATGCAGGTCGAGTTTGTCACATCGGTTACGTTATTGTACCGATGTGAACCTGCATATAGGATTAGGATATAGGAATCTCATCCATAAGCTTGACTTCGTCCCTCAATTCCAAATCTCAAACTCTCGTCCGATTATCTTGACTTCTTTCTGCTTGATTCCTTTCACTGTAAATCTTATCTTCTTTCGTGCTAAATAGGAAGGTTAGGAGATAACTCATACGAGTATACGTGTTATATTCCTCAATTACTCTGTTAGTTGACTTCATAAGTTGAGTAGTATGACTACAACCTACCACCCGTATCCTTTTAACCTAGTATTAAAGTATAACATAGTGATAATGATTATATGCTAGTGTAGGAGAGATATTTACCTAGAATATAGAGATTTTGTAGCCCATACCCATTGGTCAACTAAGGCCTGATACAAGAACCAGTAGGACGACTGTATACGCAAGCACACCGAATAAGACTTAGATTCTTGTGAAACTCGAACTATTTATTACTGCTTTCAACGTATTCTCCCATACCTATACTTTAAACTACCATGAATGACGATGCTATTTATAGCCTAGTTTTGCAAGCTTATTCTTTGTCGAGCTTGTTCAGGACATATGTATACTGGGGACGCCCACAAGCATATTGTCTAATTAGAATCAATGTATTATGGTCTGATCAACCATAGTGCACTTGGTTCGCTATTCATATGATTATCCCATGTGGATTGAGATATAGAGGTATCTAGGATCTCATCCGCGACTGCATTGACAATTCCTCTTGAATTACACATTCGCCTTTGAATTACGTAATTGTATTCAATGACATCTTTCTTGAACTCTTTATTTCTTTTGTCTTTCACTGATTGGAAAGATGAACGCTCGTATTTGATAGATAAATACAGAGTATTCCCCATGCCTATGGTAGTTATATGCATAAGTATATCAACCATCGGCCAAGCCATATAACTACAACCTTGCCTAAAGTTGCTCGTCCTTCCCTCGACCCTAATAGTAATATCGTGACCTTCTAGTCATTTGAGCCTGAAAGATGAGTAAGATCTTACAGCTTGGGTAAACCACAAACCTATAAGACTATCTAATCTCTAGGAATCAATTATTGTGAGTCTCCAAATATTCATCTTGATTCTTGGCTTAACTAGCAACCTGTATGCCTTAACTCAAACCTTACTTGACTATGCCCCCACAGTTTAGACAGAGAAGAATAGACCAAAACAAGGATAAGCATTGCAAGGACCGTGGTAGACACCCATTCCAAGATTAGAGATTCAGCAGATGTTACTCTAGGTACAAAATTTTATTATCAAAGAAGTGACATAATATTAGAACAACACATTCACCAGCTTAGCCAAAATATGTAGCATGACGCCCCGTCATTATGTTGTATTTGTAATCAACAAGTGATGCATGAGCACTACATTTAATACCTCTAGAATGCTTATGACTATAGTCTGGCAGGTTTGACACAAATAGAAATTTACGACTTAGTAGTTAGAGAATCTTTCCCATGACGTACTTTAGAGTTCGTTATTCCATCGATAGACTCTCGTATACCATGGACAAGCGGGTCATTCCATCTTATCGACTCAGGTACCACTGTATGCAATCATTTCCATTTATTAGGACTCGGGGTACAATCCTCAAAACTGATTCACAATTACCCTATCATGTTATCAATCACATCGTGACTTATTATTACCAAATGTCAAGGTACGATATCGCGACTCAAATATTCCTAACCTCATTATTTCTAAAACCATATCCTAGTCTCTAGAGTAAATAGATTGTAAGCCATTCTTACTTTTAGGAATTTGGGGATCACCGATTGATTGAGGTAAATTGGTTCTCACTAGGATGATAAATTAGTGACTCGTGAACTCCCACTTTCTTTTTAGATATTTTGGTGTCCCTTACCGTGACTTTGATATTTGAAGTGTAATACTAGTTGTTACCTTCCAACAAAATTTATATGCAAAACTTAAACGAGCCCACCTTCAAGAAGACATATCATGTCCCACATAAATACATCTCCTTGGACTCTATTATTATGATACGACTTTCAGGTCAAAAAGGACTAGCGATAACCCTTACCATAACAGTGATGTACTTTCGGACTGCAGTTAGAGATCCAACCTTGACTCAAATCTTTTAGCCCAATATATGGTTGTGATCTACTCGAAGCCCTCTACGCACATGCCACTAGTGTGCCACTCAATAGAGGCCATATGTCCTACTTAAACACAGAAGTCACGAAAGGCGCATCTCATGACTTACAAAACCTATTCTACCAACCCGACGGGAAATTTGCCCAACTACTTGAATTTGAACCTATTATACATTACTCTAACCTAATAGGGATGGTTTAAAATTCCACAAAATTTTGTCCAGCTACCATAGATTAAAATCTAAAGTTCATGCATCAAAGATTGAAGTCCAATTAGGGAACCTATTGAGACTCAGTTAAATCCATCATAGCCCATCGCCATATTAGGACTATAAAACCAAACTTGATGAAATATGCCCTTACCCCTATTATGTAGGTCCCACCTCTTGGCTCACTAATTCTCCTTCCATATATTTCGTAACTGCATCTCTTCGTAGCCTATATTATGCATCTCTCGGTACCAACTTGCTTTCGGATATACTTGACCAAGACCTCTCATACTGTCTTGACCAAACATAATTAATATATTGGCCATATTAAATAGATAATACCTAGACTTCCTATAGAGTCCGTGACTATGATTGGAAATACCTCATACTTCCTATACCTCCTTGAAATTTGACCTTCTTAGAAGCCCTATTATTGTGCTTTTCCCGATTAACCAACTTCTATAAGTTGGGTAGAACATTGAACTTATTCTACTCTACCTCTCAGAATGGAATTACAATCGTGACCGTTCTTCCGTCTGTATGGAATTTATGAAACGATCTTTTATTTTGTATTTTATATCCCTTTGCTCGTGCGTTTAGATAACTACGGTAACAAATTACAACCTAAATTCTTCAAGTCAATCATAGAATCATTTTTGTTTAAATCAATAGCAAATTTTTGTGGCAAATAGATCGTAAGCCTCTCTAAAAATCATAAGATTTTGGAATTAGCAAGTGGTTGGAAATGATTTGTTCCAATTAGACTAATAATTCAATGGTTCATAACGTCGACCCATATTCGTATCATTTGATACCCTCGACCGTGATTTTGATAATTGAAGTACAATACTAGCCTTTTTCTTTCTACAAAGTTTACACTCACGAACTAGACTAGTCATGCTACTCACATGACATACATGTCCCACGCAAACGAACTTTTCAGTGCTCCATTTAAATTACACCACATAATTGACACATTGTTTTCTCAAAACAAACCATAGAGACCCAAATTCGATCTATTTGATTTCACCCATGCAAATATCGACCCATTCCCTTAACTAAACTGAATATTCAAGATCTATGCAAGACATAGCACACCTATGACATATGCCTTCCAACAAGCAAGTGCATGCCTCCTACACAACACTAAACATCAGCCCTCACATATTAGTCGTTATGACTTAGAGTTTTCAAACACTTGCCTAATCATATTCTATAGCCTGGGTTCTTTAATTATCATTGATTCTCATCACTTGGCCATAAATTTTTCTTTCCTAAGTTTTCAAGCTCACTTCTTTGTTTCCCATGTTAGACGTAGAACGAATCCTTCTGAACCGACACACCTTAGTATATTCAAACAAGAGGTCGCTACTAGCTTGTCAAAAGCATGACCCCCAGAGTGACAATGTTTGATTGTAGTAACTTTTTTATAGTTGTTATTGACCAAGAACGTCACGTGTTATCGAGGCTCACTTAGAATCAAAGACTGCAGTCAGAAGTGTCCATTATTCTCGTGCCCCTCCCTAGAAATTGTCCTCCTCAAAGTTTTGTAATGATGACGATCTTTACGGGTGGCCAACTTCTATAAGTTGGGTAGAGTCAGGAAGGAAGCATACCCCATCTTGTAGAATATGAGGTCAATTGGAATTTCTATGACAACCACCCCTCCATCCTTTCAAAAATTGAGCTAAGAATTTACGTGCCTACTCTCCCTCCATACAAAATCTCGTAATTCTTGATATTGTGATTATTTTTAATTTCGAGGACGAAATTGTCATAAGTTGGGTAGGATGTAAAACCCCTTATAATTTAAAGGAATATTTAAATTATTTTTGGATTTTATTTAATTCTAATTTATTTTTTATCTTATTTATATTATATAAAAGGACTATAACCATGGTTGAGTTTGAATATGCAAGGCGACTAGAAAGTATGGCATACCTAGCGTGGTCGGGTGCTTTAACTAATATGTTAGCCATGTTAGGAATTCCATGGTCATATTGTAATCTCTTGCATGTTAAACATTCAAATTATGGCACAAGTTATTTTTTTTTAAATTAATTAGTTAAGAAAGCCTTTATGACTTTTTAGGAGACCCAGTTGCACCAAACCTTCCCAAACCTCTTCCAAGCCAAATCCATCCCTATGTAGGCATGTTGGACATTAATAATTATATTTATTTGTATTTAATTCAGATTTTGTAGTATAATTACATAGATAGAATTAAATAGTTCTATATTAGGAAACCCCTTTTTAAATCCTCAATCCAATCAACTTGCCAACTCACCAAACAACCAAATCATGCCAAGTGGACCCCCACCATGATAATTTCGGCCAAAGCAACCCTCCATGGCCGAATGCATCAAATTAAATAGGATTTAAATCCTAGATTGCTTAAAATTTATTTAAGGATACGTTTAAATATACCAACTTATCCTAAATCTCAACCAAATCCTAATCTTTCTCTCCCTCACCTTTGGCTGACCAAAACCCTCTCCCTCTCCATAATTTTGGCAGGAACAAACTCCCCATAGCCTCCATACATCATCTCCTCCATTGCACATCTCTCCATCCTTCACAAAAACTCATCTCCTCCACCATACATTCCCGAAACCCCTCAAAACAAACCCTAAAAACTCTATCTCCCCCATCCAATCCTCTATAGCCATTATAAACTCTCCCATACTCACCAAGAGAGGATTAGCAAGCGATGATAGCGGAAAAGATTGGAGCTTTGGTGAAGAGAAGTCATCATCACCCTTTCTAGCAAAAATCTTTGGTAAGAGCCCTAATCTTTTCTTCTAAAAACCTTTGCTAAACTTCTGTAGAAAATATGTTATTAATTCTGTAAAAATTATATTTTGATGGCTTTTGTTAGGTATAATCATCCATAAAGATTTCATAAAATATAGGCATAATATTCATGTGTCGGTAGGATCAAAATTAACCCCATTGTGAAGGAACTATGAGTTATTGGTGCATATTTTTGAAACTGAATTTTATGTGTGTTCATATACCTAAATTAGGATTTTTTTAAGAATTTTTCCACGATTTTTAGCAACTCAAATCTGGTCGAAAAAATTATAGGTCAAAACTAGCTAATTTTGGGTAACCGGCTGACCTAGAATGTCTCAAACTTGTAGTATAACTCAACCCTTGTACCTATAATATTATTCTATGAAATAAAGTATTTTATTGCTGTTTAAAATATATTTTTTGTTATTTTAGCAATTTTGAGTCATTAACTATATTCCGGGCGAGTTTCGGGTAGACTAGCTGACTTAGTAATCAACCAGTCGTAAATATCTTTGGAAATATTAATTCTGGAATTTTAGAGATAAATCTGTAGAAATTTAGTTTAAAAATTAGTTTAAATATTATTTTTATGATTTTTAAGTATGTATCGAAGTAGGGGCATAACCGACTAATTAAAAGTTAGAAACCCTAAAAACTGTGTTTCGATGTCTCGTGGAACCTGTGTGTGATTGTATGGATCTAAATGGTTCCACGAGAGATTGAATATAAGTTTAACATATTACTTCGACTAATTAAGTCGTATTATAAATTTTATGAGTAGTGACTTAATTTAGTTAATTAATTATCTAGGAGTGTCGGGTTCCGGAGGCGTGGAAGCGGGAGCGGTGTTTCATATTTACAGCACGAAATCAGGCAAGATACCTTGCCATTATGCTATTTTATATTCAGTCTGCATTTTATTACATATCACTGTTCATTAATTCCAGTTATTACAGTTCTTGATTTACTACATGCTCAGTAATTATTAGTTTACTTTGTTACTATCCTTTGGTTGCACATGAACCTAGAGTTAAAGGACTACCATCTGTAGTGTATCGCATATACCTTGACACATTTGTACCACAAGGATGTGTGAGATGAGTAGCATGTAGAGGTTCTTGCGTATGGGTTGATCCCACATGCGCATGCGTTAGGGCTAACTGCTAATAGAGGCGTGTTAGGAGACTTAGCAGTTAGTAGAGGTACATGGTCGTGGATGCGACTTGATAGGTACATTGGGTGGGGAGAACAATACCTGACGTATGGGCTTCTTTGCACTTCCCTGCTTACCTGTACGCTCCTCCGGAGACGCAGGCTCCAGATACCCTCTGACGTTTTCCAGAGCGTTATGGACGTACCCCCTTGCACATGATGCCCTCTGACGATCTTCAGACGTTACGGACGTAGGCCCCTGGTGCCCTATATGGGGACTATGCCGATCCCATTTACAGCCAGGGCTCATGCGTCGAAGGATTGTTTCTCAGCTGCATGATCACTTTAGTATGGTTAGGTTACCTATTTATGTCTTGTCACTTTCATTAATTGTGGCATAATTTATATTCAATATTTATATGGCATGTTTATTGTATCTGGTTACGTCCCTCTGAGGACCTGGTTATCTCGCCAGGTGTATGCTTTGTGACTTTTCGCAGGTTTCCTAGCCAAGGCCGTGATCTTCTCCATTCCTTCGAAGATGATTGCCCTTGGTTCGTCTTGTCATTTTTAGATATCATTTCCTTGTATATTTCTTTCTTTTAAAATGGTTGGTAGTAGATTTGTCTCCGCCCAACTACATGTATAAATGACAAATTCTTTAGTTGATTATGATATTATTTTTTATTGTTGTGGATGAGATTTAGTTATCATGGTTTTACTGTATTTTACAGCTTATGTATACATACGGGGATCCATACATTGGAGTTTACTTCGTTTGTATACAGCTGGCATGGATACTACCTAGTCCTAAGTATTTTGGGACTTGGACGTTACAGGTAGTAGGCTTCATGTGGGCCATATTCATACTTTGGGTCGACTAGGTTGGGTCGATGTCGGGTCCCGAAATTAAATTAGAAGTCAGGTCACAAATTACGGTAGATAATTAATTGGCCTAAATTGACCCAAAAGTTGTGCGAAGCAAATGAAGCACAAGATGGTGTGTCTGAGTAGGACACGAAGGTCATGGGTGTAGGGCGTCTCGAGTAGATCCGGCATGACAAGTTGGTTTCGAGAGAATGACTAGCCTTGTGCTCCTAAATTAAAAGTCATGGTAACGTGCTTGTGAGGATCAAGGAAAAGAGTGGGAAATCAATTAATAATTAAATGGTCTAAATTGACCCAAACTTGTGCGAAGCAAAAAGAGTACAAAGGAACAGGTTCGAGTGGGACACGATATATCAACATGAAGATAATCTCGTCTACTACAAACTTCAAGAAGAAAGTTTCCAGAGACTGGCATCCCTGATGCTCTAGAAATCCAAGTCACGGTAAAGTGCATTAAATCAAATAATAATATTTATTCAAAATAATTGATTTATAAAATTGAAAAAAATAAGCCCTAAATTCAGGGGACTTACAGTTCTACTATTAGAAGTAGTAGAAATACGAGGCGAAGTCTTGATAGCCAGCGCCATCATCTCCTCAGTAGCGGATTGGACCTGAGATTTTCGCATATCCTCCTCCTCACGGACTGCCTGGTATGCCCGATCTAAACTTGGCGGAGGATCCTGAGCCAGAAGATTAGATCGGGTATGACCATACAACTCAGCATTCAACCCATACATAAAGTCCTGAAAGTGGTCGTCATCTCTTATAGCTTGTAGCTTTGCAACAAGTTCACCACAGGTACAAGAAGGCAATGGGAAATAAGCAGCTTGTTCATCCTACAAAGACTGCAAATTTCTAAAGTAGGTTTCCACAGACATCGAAGCCGTCTGTTTACACTCAGCCAAAGCCACCTTAATTTGTTCCTTCCGAGTGACATTGCTAACAAAAAATCTTTTCTCCAACAAGTTCCACAAGGGATAAACCTCCTCAAAGTACGACAAAGATTTCTTCAGAGACGGATCAATGGTATTAAGAACCCATTGAACCAACAGTACTTGCACGCATCTCCAATCAAGCAATTTGCTAGCATCATTAACAGGTTTGACTTTAGTACCCCCCAGAAAAGTGATCTTTCGCCTAGAGATCAGGGAGAGACGTATCGACCGAGACCACTCAGCATAGTTCGGTCCACGAAAACAATAGGAGTAATGATATTTCCTGGTTGATCAGCAGAACTCAGAGAATATGGATCCTTCGAATTAGGATAATTTAGGTTATGTGCACTGCCACCGCCAGTCGCGACGGAGTAACTGGACGTAACATCATCTGCCATCGTGGATGTCGGGTGTACAAAAATTTTTTACAACTCCGACGAATCGGCCGCTGATGGACGGGGTCGGCGATAAATTGGCCGCGATCAAGGGCGCCGGATCTGGCGTGAAGGGGCAAACGGATGTCGGGTGTACAAAAATTTGTACAACTCTGACGAATCTGCCGCTGATGGACGGGGTCAGGCGCACGAATCGGCACGGTCGGGCACGGATCGGCGCTGTCAGGATCGGTGCGGATCGGTGCTGTCGGATGCGTCAGGCGCGGTCGGCTCGGGGTGTCAGCGTCAGTTGCTGACCAAGGATGATTTGAGCAAAATTTATTTTGGTGAATTCAGGATGTTGGACATCAATGGATCCCATTGCTTCCTCACGAGAACTGGCTATATTGGTGAAGATGGATTTGAAATTTCTGTTCCTTCAGAGCATGCTGTAGAACTTGCTAAAGCAATCTTAGAGAAATCCGAGGGGAAGGTGAGGTTGACAGGTCTGGGTGCTCGAGACAGCCTCCGCCTCGAAGTGGGCCTTTGCTTGTACGACAACGACATGGAGCAGCATGTTACGCCAGTAGAAGCTGGGCTCAGCTGGGCGATTGGAAAGAGGAGAAGAGCAGAAGGCGGATTCCTCGGTGCGGGGTGTCGGCGTCAGGCGCGGGGTCGGTCGTAACGAGGATGGGGAATATGTCGGCTAGGGTTTTTCTGGAGGCTCTGATACCATATAGGAAATAATAATGCCCTTGTTCTTATTGCTAGGGTTTGTTACAATATATATAGTGTCTACATTTGGGCTTATGGGCCAATGGGCCATATGTACATTAGAAATATAATCTAACAATCTAACATAGCATTACTCAATGTACAAGCACAAGCACAAGCCCAAAAGTGAGAAGAGGATACTGCCATATTGGTAGAGGGTAGTGTACAATAACTGCTTGTTTAGATTGCAGTAAGAAAAAGCTCACAAACATGACAGTAAATAAAATAAAAGGATCTTACTACAATATCTGTATCGGAATCGGTATCGGATTCTTCCTAAGTGCCCGTATCGACAATATCGACGATTTCAGATTTCATATCACAGTATAAATTTTTTGGGTATAGGAAAGCAAATAACTTGTTATCAAGCCACATTGGTAGCAACTTGTCGAGTAGAGCTCGCTGAGTTGCAAGCTTAAACATCAAAGTGTTCTGTTGTTGCACCAGAGCAAGTATGTCTTGAATAGTTAGATGATCCTGGTCTGTAGAAGCACTTCAGTACAATGGTAAGATGTCTGGATTCCAAATTTTGGTGCATTGATTGTTAGTGCCGAGGTTACAAAGATGGACTCAGAACTTGTAAAAAATAGAAGATCATAAGTTGATTACTGTCGTTATTGTGTTATGTAATCAGATTATAGAGTGACTTTCGAAACTACTAGTAAAAGCACGTGCGTTGCACGTAAAATTATTCTTCTTTCTTTCTAATCTTATCAAAAGTAATTTAAATATTTAAGTTTAAATTAAGATTTATTGTATATATATTTATATTTTAATTAAGATTTATAAAAATTAATTAAATTTTAATTATACTTTGTTATGGATATATGTGGATAAAAAGAGAAGGTATTCAGTTATGAGGAAGAAAATGAGAGAAAGTTTAAAATTATAATCTTCCGTAATTTTTTTGTGTTGTGGATAAAAAAAGAGGATGTTCGATTATGTGGAAGAAAAAAGAGAGGTTTTTATAAGGAACCTGTTACATTGCCTGCAGTTTGTGACCGCAGGCATGACCGCATGCCACGTGGCGGCCTTCCATTGGCCTCATGACATGGGCTTAAAGAGGGTGGGGTCCGATGACGACGGGGGTGTAAATGGTTGGTTGTCACGTGGTCATGCGGTCACATCCGCGGACAATATCATTTTCATTTTTATAAAGGGATAAAAGAGGTTCGAGGGGGCGTTTGGTACGTGGTACGCGAATATATTTTTTCCACTCAAATTTATGGTGGTAAATATATTTTCAATGTTTGTTTTCCGAAAATTTGATTTCCAAAAATATAAATTTTGTATACTGATGAAGTAGGGGAATTTTCTGGTGGCAGAGTGACAAAAAAGGTTTGGTAGATGGTAGGCAAATGTTGTGTCAGCCTGACCAAGTCACAAAAAATGTTTGACGTTCAGATGAAAAATGCTTCTAGATATCCCAATGAATCAGACATTGTGTAGATTTTTAACTGCACTTTCCTGTCCAAGCTAAGAAAAAAATGCCAATTTTTTTTCATTTTTGTCTGTCAATGAAATGTCTGGATAAGAATACTGTTGGGGTTAGTCCATAACCCGGTCCATTCACTGCATTTTAAGACCTATTTCAATATTTTGTTTTATTATTTTTTAGTTATTATTATTATTATTATTATTATTATTATTATTATTATTATTATTATTTGGAGATGCTTGACGACACGTACAGAATTTTGTGCATGATGTATATTTTTTGGGCCATTGTATCCAACTCCCGCCATTTTAAAAAATGGAAGGAATAATGTACCATCGTGGCTCGATCCACTGATATTCGTCACCCAGTCAGGATATTATGTCACTTTGCGGTAACCACAAGGGTCACCTGAATTCAGTAAAGTGTAGTGACACATATTTATCTCTATTACATATATGGGGGTGTGTCAAGTGTAGTGATTTATCTCTTTTGCAAATGTGCGACAATCAACTCTCACTTTTAACTTTTTATAGTCATTTTTTGGATTTATCTCTATAACAAATCTTTTAGACTCATAGCAATGGGTTGTTTAGTTCTTAACTGACCTAGTGATTGTTCTCCTATATAAGACGAACACCAACACTTGGTAGTTTCTAGACTAAGGGAAAAAAGAGAGGAAAGAGTCCCCCTAGAGGAGTATCCGCATAAGATAGCTATGATACAACAGTCATGTAAATAGTTCTACATTATAGAATTAATGATGCATAATGAATTCTAAGTATATAGATGAATTAGTGATGCATAATGAATTCTAAGTATATAGAGAAGATAAGGATACCAATTAAAAAATTATAGCTCTGTCATAATATAAAGAAGCATAATTTATACACAAGGTCCAAAAACTTTGGAGTAATTTTTTCTTATGGTTACACAGCACTAAAGAAACATAAAATAAAGGTTGGGATGAGAGTGCAAGCCTTGTGCAAGCCATAAAACAAGTATGGGGTATCAGCTAGGGGCACTTGGCCCTGTACACTGCAGAGTGCAAGCCTTGTGCATGCACTGTTCCTTGGCTCGACAGCAAGCAGTTTGGGGCTTGGCTCCCTGTTGCAGGAAGGTGAGTGCATAGGGCAGCACCTATGCAAGTATAGGTTGAGAGGGGAAGGGGGTTCATGTCAAGCATGACAACAGCAACATGGGGACTCCCCTCTCCCTGTTGGGTTTGATATCAAAATGAGTACTGTGATGTTCTTAGACATTCCTTCTTGAATCTTTATTTGAGGCATGGTTCAGGGTTCATCTTAAAGCTTCTCTTTAAACAATATGTAACATTGGGGCATCCCTATATCCCATCCTATTGTAATAGAGGATATATGAGTTCAATTTGGACTAAACTCAGAGAGGAGGACTTGAGATATCTAATTGAGTGGGTGGTTCCTAAAGAAGAGGGAAGCAATGTCAATAGCAGTATCGGTAGTAGTAGCAACAACCCTGTTGCTTTGCCATAGTAGACGCAGCAGTTTAAGGGGTGTGGAGATACACCCAGGAAATAGGCAAGAGGTCGGGGAACTTGGAAAAGGTTTGGAGGCAGTAGCAACACAGGTAAGGCAGCAACAACAGGGCAGAAAGGGTTAGAGGCACTAGTGAAGAGGTTTAGATGTTTTCAAATATCGTTGCATCAATACAAAACCATTATGTAAAAAGAAAACAATTTGCATTAGAGGTAAACCTTTCTACTAACTTTAAATTTAAAGGGGGTGAGAGGTAAACCTTTCTACTAACTTTAAACAAAGAAGTCAACTTTTCGCATATAGATTGATGGTTGGAAGTAAAACTTTTGTTAAGAAGCAATCGAGTTAGCCGCAGAACTTCTCTATTAATGTCCATAATCCATATAGCTGGAGTTCGTTTTTGTATTTCCTTGAAAGTTGTAAATTGTAATAGTTTTCTCCAATTTACTATTAAATGCATATTCTACAACCAAAAACTAAGAAAGAACATATATGAACACAAGAAGAAAATGAGATATCATCAAATATGTAAAATAGTAAACAATTAACATGACTGAAAGACATATGAAAGCAAAGTGTAAGTGCAGGCATCTTGGGAGACAATTAACATGACCAACTAACAAAAATTCGTGTAAACAAATCAGATAATATGGCATGTAGACACACTACAGATAAAATACCACAAAATCATATCTACGAGATGCAAGTTCAAAGTTGAATCATAAATTGATTCAAGTTCCCACAGTTAAATATCATAAAGAATCAAAGATGAATTTTAAATCCTAACATATAACAAGGGAAGATACATACATGACCGTGCAGCAACTTCTAGCTCAAGAAAAGCAGCTACAGGAGAACTTCTAGATAGATCAATATCTGAAAGTATCATTCCTACCCACTCTTCCAAAGCACGTCTTCTCTGCACCAAAACTATCAGTTAAGCATTAACTAAATAAGGAAATGAACATAACATTTTAAGAAGCAAACTTGAAAAGCTTCTATCTAGTACTAATAAAAAGTCAGCCAACCTCCTGAATATGCAGAATCCTCTCAATGGAAATAAAGGTACCACTTCAGATAAATGCAAGTCTAATGGTAAAAAGTTTGTTAAATTGACAGGTGGTAAAATCTAATTCACTATGGATCCCGATAATCCTAAGTAGCTATGAAATATGAATGTTAATCAATATGATAGTTTAGAAAAGTGAAGGGGAAGGGTGCATAATGGAACACATGAAATCATCAAGACATTTGCTAGCTACCCTCAGAGTATGAACCACCTTAATGCTAAGCAATAGAACAATTAGAACAAGCAAAATAACTGCAGTTTGTTGCAATAGTGTCACGACCCGCACCTACTGTGAGGGGACGAGAACGTAACAACGCCCAGCCTACGCTGCAGTGTCGACGGTAGAACGCTGTCCTAGGTCAATCATCTAACAATATAAAGGTACCTGTACAGTATATACACTCCGAATGGAGGTGACATAGCAATATACAGTCTCAATCACATCTAAGGCAGAATGATAAGATAGAAAGATAGATAGAATAAATACTGAAGTGAAAGGATCCACATAATACAACCAGAGAGAGATAATGCTAAATGTCTAAGATGAAACTCAACAACATCCAGAATATACAAGATCCTAATATACAACTCAAATATCCAATAACATGAAATAAGAGAAACCTAATCTAAGGAACATCAGCCTCTACAGCTAGTGGATTTGACTGGAAATCTGGGTCACAAGAGTCATCTATAGCTGTCCTATAGTAGGTGTCTACGCAGACCTCATCCTCATCCTCTGAATATTCTCAACAAGTCCAGTCAGGACAGGAGCGAGCACAAAACATCTCACGCATTTCATATCAAGTTAGGAAATATAAAGCATGCAATAGAGTAAGATACAGGAAACACTGAAAGTGGAATGTATATAAAAAAACAGCAGAGATTTGATAATAGGAAATATCTATATATGATAAGTAAGAGCTGTAAGAAATATATGATTTAGAGTACAATATGGTTATGTAAACGATTTAGGACAATGCAATGGTAACTCCATTGTACGTGAGTGCACAATAGACATATATAATAGTTATACAATGTTGTACAATAGGATTTGATTACATAACCAATTCTACTCCCCCTCCCCAATCAATACACAAGGATCCTCTCCAGTTACGTTATCTTATACAATAGTGTACAATGTTATACAATAGATGTACAATGTTATACAATAGTTGTACAATGGTCTATCCATGGGACTCATGTGATAATGAGAGTACAATATGTACAATGAGTATACAAGGATAAGGGTATTCAATAAATACAATATGTAAGTGAAACGTACATCACAATATGTATTTAGTGAATACAAGGGGATAACATCTCAAAAGAAGATCCATATAGTACCAATCCGTGATAACAATCGTGTCAGCATCAAGTACAGTAATCTAGAGCAAGGATGTAAATCCAGACAAGTATGAAACGGTCAGAGAATGTACTCGCCTGATCTCCTGAATGTCCGAAAGAAAACTACTGCCTGAGGAGTGGTGTCTGCCTCCTATCAGAACAGTACAAGTTACTACATGTCTAAAATAATGAAATAGACTGCTACAATGCATCTACATGATATTTAGGATCAATCTAGGCTAAAGTCAACCCTTAGTCAACTGTCTAGGTCAAACTAGGTCAACAAGGTCAAACTCAACCCAAACAAGTCTAATAAGTCTCACTAGGCCTAACCAAGCCTAGGCTAGCACTCACATACCATACACAAGTCACACTAGTCCAACAATACACTAAACTCAAGTGTGCACACTCCACATGCCACAGGCTATATGCCATATAGCCTACATCACATATATTTCATACATTATATTTATATTCTAAATTAATATAAATAACATACACATATATATACCATATCATTATTTTCAAGAATATAGTTAATATTTATATATGCATATAGAGTGAGAGGGAAGACATATAAAATTATGTGTGTGTGTGTGGACATGAATGCCATAGAGTGTAGGCATGTGTCTAGCATGTGTGTGTGGTATAGTGTAATAGAGTGTGTTTAAGGAAGGTGTGACAGGAATTTAGTATAGGGTGTGTGTTTAAAGTGTCATGTGTGGCATGGGTGAGTGTAGGCATACATGAGAGTGTGTGAGTGAATGTGTGTAGAGTTAAAGAGTGACAGGAATCACATGTGTTTGTGTAGGTATATATGGCTGTCTAATTCTCAGGTTGGTTCCAGTTGGTGTGTGTGTGATGAGAGGGTGAGTGTGTGTTTAGGTGAGTGTCTGTGACAGGAAAAACTAGTTAAGGAATGTGTGTGTGTGTGTATAAATGAACTGTTCTCAGGTTCACATTAAAGTAAAACTCAGTTTTCATGTTATTAAGAAATCCCAGTTTTCATTTTCAACACCACATCTAATCCAATACTCATTCATGAATCCGAAGCTAAAATTTTTAGTTCACTGTTAAACACCAAACCCCTATCCCCATTTCAGTTTACATGTATTGCCAAAATCTCAGTTTTTGCATTATCCCTACTCATATTTCAGTTAATGCATATATTGATAGTTTAACACATTCAAACACAAAACCGAAAATCCTACAATCTAAATTCCTTGCTAACATGAATTCTAACATGCACATAATCATTTTAGATATGTTAATCATGTATTAACATTAAAATTTGCATTTAAGTATCAATTTAGTTTGAAATCTAAACTCAGATTATTGAACTGTCTCATGGTATCAGAAAAATGGGATTTTGAAATGAAATCGAACCCAATTCAATTTGAAAAACCCAAGACAAATTGTACAGAAGTGTTTCTTATATGTAGACATCACTATTTAATCATAATCAGCTTTTAAAATTTCAATTTAATCATCATTCTAAAACTCTGAACATGACTGAACAATGGTATCAGTGTACATTAGGAAAAACCCAAATTCAAATATCAAAACATGGTAAAAACCCAATGCAAAGGTTGGTAAACATTGAGTCATGCATACATGTGTCAAACATGGTGTTTGTGTCCAAAAAAGTGGACACAAATGTGTCCAAAACACCAAAATTTACTGTGTCAGAATACAGGCTACAAACAGCCTCGTGGGCATGTGTCGGGCTAGATAGGGACACGTGTGTCTAACCACGAGTGCTGTGGTCGAGTCCTAAGTTAGATTAGGTCTAGGGCTTCTTGGCCAACCACCTGAAACGTGTCTAGGACGTGTCGTGTCTGAGTACGAGACCCGTCAGTGGCATTTTTAAACGCGTGCACAGGCAGTACAAAATCGGTACGGGCTCGATAACTTCCTAGACACGACCCGAAACCTCACAAAACTTTGGTAGGGGTCTGACAGTCGTGGCCCCCACCTCCTCACCAAAAACTGCGTGTCTCCGTGTCGTATCCAGGGAGAAATGGACACGGGATAGCAGGGCACACGTGCGAGGCAGCGTGCAGCGTGTCCACGACCAAATACGACACGGACACGACACAAAATCACCTAAGAGACACTCGAAACATCAAAGCACATATAGATCTATAAATCCCATCAAAAAGTCTTGCAAAACAGAGAAATAATTTCCTCACAAACAATTCATCAAACACTTGTAAACAGGGACTGATACGTGTCCAATAAGGACACGAAATGGACACCACTCGACACCAAACCTATGCTAGCAGCTAGGGGACTCCTAGGGCTATGCACTCATGCAAAGAAATCAAAATTTAAATGGGCTTTGAGAGTTTTACCTATAGGTTTCAAAGCTCCTTGAAAAGCTCCAAAAGAGGGGTTTTTCCTTGCTAGCTAATCTCTCCAAATTGTACCAAACCTGAGAATACTCTCTATGAGCAGCAAGAAGGGATGGATTAGAACCTAGTGTAAAAGATTTGAGCTAAAAAGGACCTAAAATGGGAAAGTTATGGATTGGGGAAGATGGCTATACCTTTCTTTCTTTAAACTTGGAAACTTGGATGAAAAGAGGCAAGAACACATGAAGAGGGGTTTATATAGGGGAAAATCCCAATGGTGGCTGGCCACTAATGCTAGGGTTAGGGTTTCTAGTTAGTTGTGGGCTTGGTCTCTCCCTAAGACAAGTTACATCTAAGTTTCTAAGAGCCTATTCTCTAAAATCAATTCTCATGACTAAAACTACTATTTGATTTCTAACTTGATAATTTCTACCCTCAACTTAAGTTAACCATCCTACTTAGCCTATGGGTTAAGTCTAAGCTTCTAGGTTAGGCTTCACTAGGCTAAAACCAATCATAGCACATAGCACTTATTTAAATAATAATAAATTCACACAAATTCTAATAAATCATAATAAATTCAAATAAATCCTAAAATGACCAAGATACCCTCTACGCTAAAATATACTAATTAAACATCCAAATCACATGGCTAGACTCTAGGTCAACAGTCTCTAAGGTTACACTAGCAAAACACCAAAATCATAAGTCATGACTTAAAATAGTTTAAAAATGATTAAAAACTCACTAAAAATCATATTATTATTTAAATATCATAATTAAATAAATTAAACACAAAGTTTCAAAATTATCCTCATTTTAGAAAACTGGGTGTTACAAATAGCTTCTAAAACAAACAAACTTAAGAGGCGATACTCGTACTAAGAATGTAAAGGAATATTAGAGGCATAAATAAAGGTATCCGAACTATCTTCATTAGCAAGACAGTCAACAAAATAGTTGTCTACTTCACTATGACCATTAAGAAGATGATCAACCAACACTCACGGGCTTTAGATACTAAATACTTATTACATAGATAATTTCAACGATAATCCTAAGAAAATGAGATATCATCAGATATCCTAGCAAAATAAAGAATTCTACGGATTTGGGACTGCAAGCCATCCAACTAGCTGAAGTTTCAACAACTCCCTGCTTGATGACTTAAATGCTAATATTGTTGTTTCTGATGAGTTGAATGATCAGGCTTCAATATTTTCAAATCCTTTTAGAACTCGAGCAGTTCCAGAACTTGATTTCATATGGCAGTATGATAATTCTTCTTTAAATGGAATGAATGCATAATTCTAGTTACTAATTGTAGAAAAAAATGGGCAATTAATTAAGAAATTGAAGACGGGACGAAGAATCGAATAGATCTTGACATGGACGGTCCAGGTGGCGAAATCGACGCCAATGGTCGACTTGGACTTCAAGCAGAACTCCTTTTCCGATGTGGATTCAGAGTGGTCACCAACCTAATGAGCTCCTTCTGTAGGGCTCCCCTTTGTTGGTCCTCCGGTGGGACATGGCGCCAAAGCCGGTGGTCACGTCGTAGCTGTCAATCCCCTTGCACATGCTCGCCATGACCCAGTCACTGCTTGCCTTTACCCCGGCCCGGGCCGACTCCTCCAGCTCGACCCTGACCTCGGCGGCGGCCACCACGGCCGCCACCATCGGCACCGTCAGGCCCGTGCCTCCGAGCCTCACCAACGGCCTCCTGTACTCCTCCACCATCCTCTTCACCTCCTCCAGGTAGCTTCCCGACATGGCCTCCGCTGCCCGGCCTCACCAACGGCGAGCCGGCTGAGAGCGACGGGGGGAGGGTGCCGCTCAGGCGGGCGTCGAGGAGCCGGACGGCGGCGATGCGGGAGCCGAACGACGGCGACGCGGGAGCCGGACGGCGGCGACGCGGGAGCTGTCCGGGCGGCAGCCGACCCCGGTCCAGTTCCTCTCCAGGGGCTAGGTCGAAGAACTAGGGTTAGGGTTATGGTTTCTCTATTTTCTCCTGGCCCTCCATAGAGCATCCAAATTTGTGGAGAAAACTAGGGTTAGTGTTTCTCTCTTAGGGTGGTGAAAGAGGAGAGGAGTGGGGACTCTTTAGTGGAAAGGAGTGGGGGGCTCTCTCTCTAAAGAAGGAAAAAAGTTAGGGAGAGAGAAGAAAAAGAAGGGGACGATCGGGAGAAAGTTTGATGGGTTCATCCATTAAAAGGAACCACAACCGTCAACACATATAAAAATTTTAAAAAATTTACTAAAATGGCAGTTGAAAAAATCCCGCTAAGTTTTTGGAACATACATTACTTGACGGTTATCACCAAAACCGTCAATAAATAAATTGTTGTTTCTTGACGGATCCTCCGAAACTGTCAACATACATGGTATAAAATTGTTAATTTAACAAATAAAAGGGCCTCTCTTGACGTAAGCCTAAATACGTCAAGAAAACCACTATTGTTGACGGCTTTTGACGACCGTCAACTTATAAACCGTCAAGAATCATCTTTTTTCTTGTAGTGAATATAGAGTCTTTGTTTGCAGTTGAATGATGACTAATATAATATGGATGTGTGGGATTTTGGATAAACTAGGTAAGAGCTAAATCTTCCTCTGTAAACTCAAAAAACAGAAAATTAGTATGATAACAAGGTTTGATAATTTACTGTACATGCAGAACCAGATTTAATTTGAATACTTCAAAGCTTAGGTAACTACCTACTCTACACAGTGCAACAGGTACACTAGTGGACAGAAAACAGCTTACAAGTGCATCCATAAACAAAAAATAAATCCCAAGTGTTACTATGAACAAGGTTCAATTGCTAAATAAATAGGACATTCTCCATAGTGATGCTGCATAAAGACGAATTTGACATGAAAATCGAAGGAAACTAAAGTGCCTACGAATCAGTACTGTTTGCTTTACATAATCATCATCAGAGTAGAAGCGATGCAAGTTCATATTAACAATAAAGAAGTTGCATGAGAGATGGTGTGCATCCTTGCTGCCTTCCCCATTGCGTCATCTTATTACCTTTCTCCCATGAAAATTTTTGTCCACCTTCCATAGCCAACTGCCTTGCTATACTCTGCTGGAAGCTCGCAACTTACATAGCTCTTCTTGAATTTCAAATAGGTACATATATAGTCCCTTATGTTTCACGAGTACAGACATGGATAAGGGTACAGATATAGATATACCATTTTTCTGTGCCCGCAAAAAGATCCAAACATATATATTATCCTCTCCTCTCCTAAAGAGCCAACAACACCTAAACTATGAAGTATATAACCCTAAGACCGTACAACACGTAAACTATGAGGATACAGATATAGGCATACCATTTCTCCGTGTCCGCAAAATAGATAAACCCTTATCTTATCCTCCCCTCTCCTCTCTACAACACCTCAAAAGCAATTATTTGCTTCAGTCTGACTGCACCTACTGTTGTAGGATGATTCGCAACCTCACCACTATCCTTCCAAATCCCTAACTGAGCCGAGCCCTAAATCCTATTTTTCTCGATTCTAATATCTCTAAAACCTATTTTTTTTCAAATTTCATATAATTGCGTCCGAAACCAAAACTATAGCAAGATTTCTCCTATTTCATCCATCACTTTAATCCATTACAATTCATAACTACGAGTTTCTAAAATCCCCAACATTCAAACACTTAATCCAAATTCCTACCATGACAATCCTTTTTTTTTCCTTTTTTTTCCTCACAAAGTGGAATCACTTAAGAATTGATTTGGTTATGCACTTGTACACCTTCACTATTGATTTGGTTATGCACTTGTACACCTTCACTACAAACTTGGCTCTGTACTTAATAGTAAACAATTATTGATCTATTGCATCTACTTCATCGAAGTGACGAACCCAAACCCACGATGCAGTTGCATTGCTTGGTCATTAACCAAGACAATGTCACTTAGCTTCCATATCTCTCTAAATATCGGTTTAGAGCTTCTTCGGTTACTTTGGAGGCAACTCTCATATACAAATAGATTTTTTAATAAAATATATACATATATTCTTTTTTATTTGGGTAGAGCCTTCTTATCTTGCACCTGAAAGTTATAATATTAAAAAAAACTTGCATCTGAAAGTTATAACAGAATGGAGAGATGTAGAAAACATGCTCCAATAAACATCACAAATAATAAAGAACAAAAAATAGTGTACACAAGTTCTAAGTTTTCAGTTTTTTTGTGTCATATTACCATTATTTTTGTTAT
>JANAVB010033017.1:39059353-39131853 GCA_029216955.1 Iris pallida
TGAATGTGGACAGGTTAGGACATTCGACAGTCGGTACGTGAGGTGCAACGACTGCTATCAACATTGACATTGGAAAAAAAATTGTACATTGCGTAGACCACATGCATACTAGTTGTATTCCCCTCCTAACTCTCTCACAAGTAAACATGATCACTTTAACATTAACTTTAACTTTAAACATTGAACATTGATAATAGAACATTGAATGAAAACATTAAGTGAACATGTTTGGTTATGGTAATAAGTATAACTCTCGTGCACTAAAGGTATAGAAGATAAGACTATCAATTTAAGGAAAAGAATAATATGAAGCATAAAATAAAGAAAACATAGGTCATAGTGATACTTGCCTTTCTCGGAAAAGGATAAAGTCGCGACTCACGACGTTGTCCGATCTACCCCGACAAATAAATAATCATAGGTTAGATTATGAAAATCCTATTCTAAAACCCTAAAAAGTGGCTAATGGGTTAACATAACTAATCATATTTAATTCTAAAATAAATTATCTAAAAATCTAATTTATTCTAATATAATCCTGGTTCTCCCAGAATCTCGAAAACACCAAAACATGTCAAATTTCGGAGACCTAGCACTCTACAAATTTTTCAGAAATCTAGGTTGAGAATTTATGAAAATAAATTAGATATTCAGAAACCTAACCTCGATATGCTTCCAACAAAAAAACGGCGTGCAAAAATCTCTTCTGGTTTGGCGACAATCGCTTCGGGAAGGTAAAGGACTCCTAGATGAAACCTCTCTCAAAATCGGCAAGAATTTAATTAGGGTTTCAAATATAATATATATATATATATATATATATATATATATATATATATATATATATATATATATATATATATATATGAGAGAGAGAGAGGCGGTAACTGTAGCGCCGACAGGTGGGCCCGCCCAGGCTAACCGGATAATTATTTATTTAATTCAGAAAATTATTTAAAAATTATTTTAAGTCCAAATAAATCAAAATAAATTGCAGAAAAATCCAGAAAAATCCTAGAATGTTCTAGAAAATATTTATAACCTAGTAGAGCCTAAATAAAATATCGGGTCCCAAAAATAAGTCCGAATGGCCATATGGTAAATCATAAAAGTCAATAAAATATATAAATCTTCACAAAATAAATATTTAAAAATTATCTAAAATATCTAAACATCATAATAAACTATAAAATAGCTATATAATGTTTATATAAACTACCTAGAGGCTATATAACCATAAGATGGTCCTAGCTTACCTGTGGGCGTAGGCATGACATCCTATGATCATAGAAATCAACCATAATCTAATCTAATCAAATAAAATTTTTAAAAAATGCATAATTTTTTAATCGAGGTGGCAGATGCCACAGAGTGAGACTTCACCATCTCTCTTATCCAATGTGGGACTAAAATACTAATACTCTAAAATAGAGTTTGATGTTTTACATCATCCCACAATCAATATAGTTGAGTGCTAGCCCACGCCTACCTCCCGAACACACGATCGTGCATGCATGAGGCATCCTGGAGTCCGAGTTCGAGTCTGAGTCTGAACCCGATCAACAAAAATCAACTTACATCATTGTTAGAATTAATCCTTTTTTCTTCTAGGAGAATACTCCCACATGGCACACACTTGTGCCCCATTACACCTCATGTGCATAACTCAGCACAAGCAATGCATTATATTGAGATACTTATCATTTGGTGTAGCCGATGTAGGACAATCTTTCCTAGTCTAAAGGCAAAAATACCAACAATCCCCCATATATCTCAATATATGGGTTAAGCGTTCCCCACAGTGACTGTCCATCATGCATTAGGAGAGATGTCGCTACGACTTGAATCTTTTCGCATAGGTTAAATAACAACATGATACAAGAATGGACTAAGCCTTGAATTCTGCACCATAATTACAATTCTTCCTACTCACATAATGACATCAACTATGTTTTTGGCTCCATACCTGGATTGCTCGTAAACCGACTCAGCATCCACACGACAAAAGTTATGTCAGACCTTGTTGCAGTAGTCGCATACGTCAAACTTTCGATGATGCGTGAATACTCCAACTGTCTGACGCTTTTCCTTGGATTTGGCTTTATTTTTTGTCACACCTATACGGCGCATCTATCCCTGAAAGATCCTGATACCCATAGCATGTGAGCATCTCCTCAATGTAATGAGACTATGACAATGCCACTTCAGTTTTCGTCCGGATGATCTTTATCCCTAGGATAACATCAGCTTCTCCTAAGTCCTTCATGCTGAACTTAGACGAGAGGAACTTCTTTGTCTTAGTGACACTTGCTAGATCTGTACCCAAGATCTAGACGAGAGAAAATTCTTTGTCTCAGCTTCTCCTAATTTATTATAGCGTTTCTGAACGCTGTCGATTTTTTATAGCGATTTGAGTGCCATAAATCTCCTACACAATTTCATATTTGAATAACATATTATGTATCACATACAATTAACCTGTGCATCATAAAAATTAATGCTGAATCACAATTTTGATTTCAACAATTTCAATCGCAACTTCCATTTTGATCAATCAAGATATAGAAAAGGTTTGCCAAAATAAATAAATTTATACATTTTTCATTAAAACATTCAAGATGTACAAAAAGTTGTACGCCTAAAGTGATCGAAATAGTAGTCCAAAATAAATTTTTCATGTAAAGAGAATCCAAGATGTACAAAATGTTTGTAACCTAATGCTAATCCAAAATTCCACTGTATCTGCATCCTCGGATTTCATAGTTAGCATTCCACCAATCTGATGTTCATCTTCGAGTCGTGCAGAGACGCACTTATCTCCTCTTGTTGGTCGTCCATCTAGCCATTCTTTCAGGATTAACTCTGGTTCCATATGCTGCACTCAAGTATATAAGCTTTTATGATTCCTCAGTTTCTGTCATGTTGATTGCAGAAATATCATCTTCTATATCTACTATAAACATGGGTAACATTTTGTATTGTTCATGGAATTATCAAATCTTGGATTATGAATATATATACTTGTAAGATATTGTTCACAACTACAATCCCGTCTTCTCTCTTCTCTCGAAGTATATTAATGAATGCGGTTCTATTGACCCTCAGGATTTATGACAGTTCAATTGTCCGCACGCTAAATGGATGCTGCATGCCAATAGGGCCTCTATTTCCCCAAACATTTCACCTGCAGTTGCTCTTCCAGTAACCTGGATAAGCAAGGATTCTTGACATCAGTTGCATATTACATTCATAAGCTACATAATTTGTCTATGTCAGAAGTGAAGGAACTCTTTACCTGCTGAAAAATATTGGCATTTCTCACGTTTCCTGCAAAATATTGGTTGTACTTGATTCATAATATATAAAGAACATGAATGAATGGTGCACCATGTCTCCTTGTTAAGAGGGTGGTTGATCTTCATTTAATGATGTAATATCAAATTTGATTTTTTTAGCAGGATTTTGAGAGTATGATGGAGATGAGGATTATGATTTAATGCACTATTCATGTTAATATTGTTGAAGTGATGCAAGTTATTGAATATAGTATAGTCTTCTGAAGTCTTTGTTCTTAAATGGTTACATTGGGTGCAACAAATAATCACATCAAGCTGGTGTTAATTTCCCCACACATCAGATCATCCAACCTCTGGACGATTGGACAAGGATTGCATAGTAACTATATATTTTACTATTCTCACTCTCCAGCTGAGCTGAATGATAATTTGCTTTGAGCTGAATGATAATTTGCTTTTATATAGAGAACGATATTCATGTTCAAAGCGTCCATACAAATAAAGCACCAAGGCTTGCACAAGGATTTTTTTAAAGAAAATATTCTTAGATTGATATCAAGGCGTGCATTGAAACGGGTTCGGACTGGGTCCAAAGAAATGACCTCTAGCCCGGACCGGCCTAGCCAGTCCTCCTCATTGGGTCCGGGCTGGGTTCAGTTTTTCCAAGCCCATGGTCTGGTCCGGCCCGGAACATAATTTGAAATTTTCAAAACTACATAGAACTAGGGGCTTATGAACCCAGGACCTCCAAAGCAAATTCCTATCAACCATTCCTATCAACCTCCAAACGCACTTTAGATACCATATTTTATCAATGACTAATATAACTGAGCCTGCACAAAGTCCATAAAAGAAATCAAACATACAGAGCATGATTTGGCAACTTGTTTGCAAGATCTATTTCGATGTCTTTGCTTGATCATGTATATTGATGAGCTTCCTTATACCATGAATCACAAGCATTATCAATGACCCTCAAACTCCTACCAAGCCTGGAAGTCCTTAGCATTGAGGGTTCAAAGTTATACGTATCCTTTGGCCGCCTTCTCCAAAAAGAAAAAGAAACGTAGTATACTCACACAAGAGTGTAATCAGCAGTTACAATCAAAACATCTTTAATATTAACTTTTCTTAGCTGGCAAGGGATATCTTATGAATGAAATACAAGATTTTCTTGTAAGAATGACTACTGACAGGAAAAGTGAACCATATTACTACTGACAGGAGAAGTGAACAACATAATGAGAAATGTAATGCACAATACAAGTAATGAAAAAAAAGATGTTCCAAATATATTACCCCATTCTTAAATATGCAAAAAAAAAATGGAATAGTTTGTATGTGATACGATCCTAACTTCTTCACTGAAGTTGTACACTAATACACTAGAGTTACAATATAATTTGGGAGAATCATGTGGAGTCCTTTACTTATACACTACATTAGGTGTAGTAGAGAGTGTTCAAAACAGAGCAGTATGCTTAGCAACAAAAATAGAATGCGGGGGTACAGGTGTGCGTATCCAGAGATACTCAAAATTGGTTTCATGGTCAATGCTCAACATAAATAAACCTACAATTTTTTTGTTAAGACCAACACAAAGTGTCCAAGCTAGGTCCTTCCTCTTCCACTCATACTCCTGATCGTGACATGGATCAGGGAATAATTCCAAAGAAACCACTGATAGGATTCTTCCTCAGCATCAAGTGGTCAAACAAAATGTGATATGAATTTCCAGAACTTACATCTAAACATTTCATAGATTATGTATGCGAGGTAGTGGAGGCATGTCCTTCGAAGTGGCATATACATTGCATTTGCATTGTATATGTAGCTGGGTTGTCAGTTTATAACAATTCCCTAAACTGAAATCGATGAATAACTTTATATTAACTTTTGAATGTCGAAACCTATAAAGATAGTTAACGATGTTATAAGAGTATGAAAAAAAATAAAGAAAAGGTTTTGAACATAGGAGACTTTCTAGGCAATCATAGGCTAAAAGAAGAGCTGGCTAATACAGTTGCAACATTGTGCACAATAATACGTAAAATACAAAGTTAAATTACAAACCATTTATATCAACTTCTCCTCATACAGTTGCAACATTGTGCACAATAATACGTAAAATACAAAGTTAAATTACAAACCATTTATATCAACTTCTCTCCAGTTTCGACCACTGACAGAAATTGCTTCCCTTCTGGTGTTAACCCGATATTTTTCTGAATAAAACTTGTCAAAGAGCTGACATGCTATGTAGGGAAAAAAAAGTATATGTATCAACCATCTGGAGCCATTAGAGAAAAATTCCATCTCATAAACCAATATATATATAAAGTACAACAAAGGCATGTATCAAGGACCAAAGAGATTACAGTAAACATGAAATTTGTTAAGGAAATGCCTATAACAACCACACCAAGAAAAAAAAATAGATCTTACATGACATGAATCTGTATTGTTACGATTAGTTTAGTATATGGATCGCCATCAAAATGGTATAAATCTCCAAAACTAAGTGTGATTGAGCATCATCATGCGAACAAATATTAGTACTCTCCAAGGATGTCTGTGTTTTTATATTTAGAATTATTATGCAATTTCATTTTATTATACCAAGATAAATGAATCTAGTTTGCATTATTATTAATTAATAATAAGCTTATGTGGAAAAGGAAATGTACATGTAAAGTCACTAGTCACGAGTACCTCTAGCTGGCATGGCGTGGTGGAGGACTTGGGAGATCCAGAAGTTGGAGATACAGAAGTTGCTATCCCAAAGGAGATCCATGGACGTGTCAGACACTATATGAATTGTCTTAGTGCAATTGATCAGGTTTGTCTTAGTGCAATTGATCAGGTTGACGTGCATTATCAAGAGCAGAGTCTGGCATAGACTAATTGACAAAGAAAAAAAAAACATAGAATCAAGTTTGAACCAAAGGGGTTAACCCCACAAAACTTAACAAAGGGATTTATTTTGAGCTAGATGTCACGGACTTAGTGTTTTTGCTAGCACTTTGTCTCGTACGACGCACTGTCTTTCTCCTCAAAGACTCGTGCAAGCCTTCCCAACCCGCCTTAGCTAGATCGCTAAGAAAATTAGAATAGTGGAGCAAAGATGGACTCGTAAGGTTCTCTTTATTGACTTGGAGAATGCTTACAATTTTTAGGTGGTGAGGAACAAATGAGAGCCTCCCCCTTTTATAAGTACTCATAGAGCAATACAAGGAAAGTCCTGGAAGGAATATTCCAAGGATTATTATATTCTACCATAACTGGAATGGCATATTCCAGGTTTATTCCCTAGCAGCATAAAAGAAAACTTCAAGGGCCTTCCAGAAGCTTCTTGGGCCTCCTAGAACTATCTTGGGCCTTCCGGAGAGATCCACAATCTTTTAGAGCCTTCCACCATCTTCTAGAATGTTCTGAAAGCTTCCCGCATAACCTTAGTTCGCGAAAAGGTTATGCAACTAGGCCTCGGGCGGGGTGCAACATTTGGGCCGTTACATTCTCCCCCACCTAAGGCGTTGACGCCCTCGTCAACCATGCTCGCTGAGAAACGCCTGGATCTCGGCTTCGAACTGATGCAGCGTATCAGCACGTTCCCAGCTAGACTCGCCGTAAGGCAAGCCTTTCCACTGGATGAGGTACTCCACATACGGGGACACGCCTCGTCGCCGAATGGTCCTCCTGTCCGCACGGCTTCTATCTCCTTGTCGAAGGAAGTCGTCATGGTCGCCGTCGGTCGCTTCGGAACTCCGCGCTGGGGATCCTCCAAGTCTTCATGGTACGGCTTTAAGCAACTGGCATGGAAGACTGGATGAATCTTCAGCTTGGCAGGGAGTTCAAGCTTGTAGGCCACCTTGCCTACCTTCTTGAGCACGGGAAAGGGGCCTTCATACTTCCGGATTAGTCCTTTGTGCACCTTGCGGAACACCTTGAACTGTTGTGGTTGTAGCTTCACCAGCACCATGTCTCCCTCCTTGTACTCAACCGGCCTTCGCTTCGCGTCGGCCCACTTCTTCATCTTCCGCGCGGCCTTCTCCAGAAATGCCTTGGCAATGTCCGCCTTTGCCTTGAAATCTGAAGTAAACTGGTTGGCCGCGGGACTTCTACTCGAGGACCCCGCACTCAGCGTGTGCGGGAAAAGCGGTTGGCGACCCATCACCAACTCGAATGGACTGCTGTACGACGACTCGCTCCGTTGAAGATTGTAGCAGAACTGAGCGACGTCGAGGTGATACACCCAATCCCTCTGGTTGGCACTCACAAAGTGCCGTAAGTACTCCTCGAGTAGCGAGTTGACCCGCTCGGTCTGTCCGTCCGTCTGCGGGTGGAAGCTGGTCGAGAAGTGTAAGTCCGTCCCGAGGATTTTGAACACTTCCGTCCAGAACTTCCCCGTGAAGCGGGGGTCTCGGTCGCTGACAATATTGACCGGGATGCCCCAGAACTTCACCACATGGCTGATGAACAGTCGCGCGGCCTCCTCTGCTGTGCAGCCGTCGAAGCAGCAATGAAGGTTGCGTACTTTGAGAACCGGTCCACCACCACGAAAATGGACCCAAGCGCCCCCACTTTCGGCAGGGCGGAGATGAAGTCCATCGAAATGCTCTCCCACGACCGACTCGGCACGGGAAGAGGCTCCAGCAGGCCCCCGGGCTTCTGATGATCTACCTTGTCCTGTTGGCACACAAGACAAGTGCGAACATAGTCCTCCACATCTTTGTGCATGCGAGGCCAGTAGTATGCGGCCTCCAACAGCGCCAAGGTTCGCTTCTGTCCCGGATGTCCAGCCCACTTTGTGTCATGATACTCCTTGTTCACCTGTCTCCGCAAGCCACTCCACCTAGGCACGACCACCCTGTCGCCCTTGGTGTAGAGAAGTCCGTCTTTCAGCCAGAACCTTCTCGTTTTGCCCTCCTTGGCAAGCTTTACTATGGCCAGTATTAGTGGGTCCTCCATGATTCCCACTCGAACACGGTCCAGGATGTCCCCCTTGAGCAAGCACACAGATGCGAGCTCGGCCTTCCTGCTAAGCGCATCGGCCACCTGATTTTCTTTGTCGGGTTTGTACTGCAATACCATATCGAATTCGGCTAGAAAATCTTGCCATCCCGTCTGCTTCGGAGATAGCTTCTTTTGGGACTGGAAGTAGCTCGTGCAACATTTTCTGTCATGACCACGAACTTGGTGCCGAGGAGGTAGTGCCGCCATGTCCTTAAGCTATGTACGACCGCGGTCATCTCCTTCTCCTGCACCGTGTAGCGCCGCTCAGTGTCATTCAGCTTGCGGCTCTCACACGCGATGGGGTGTCCTTCCTGCACCAACACCCCACCGATGGCGAAGTCGGACGCGTTCGTGTGCACTTCGAACGCCTTGGAGTAGTCCGGTAGAGACAAGACCGGCTCCTCCGTCACAGCCCGCTTCAGTGCCTCGAATGCCTCCTCGCATCGGGGCGTCCAGCTCCACGCCCGATCCTTCCGCAGCAGATCGGTCAGAGGCGCTGCGATGGCGGAATACCCTCGGATGAACCGCCGGTAGTAGTTCGCCAAGCCAAGGAACGATCGCAGCTCCGTCGGCTTGGTGGGAGCCTCCCACTCCCGTATGGACTGGACCTTTGCGCCGTCCATCCATATCTTGCCATGCCCGATCCAGTGCCCCAAGAACGACACCTCTTCTTGTGCGAATGAGCACTTCTCCCGCTTGACAAAGAGTTCGTTCTCCCTTAGCACCTGGAAGACAGTCTTCAAATGCTCGATGTGCTCCTCCATCGTATTTGAGTACACGACGATGTCGTCGAGGTAGACCACGACGAACCGATCCAGGTAGGGATGAAAGAGCTTGTTCATCAAAGTACAAAAAGTCGCAGAAGCATTTGTTAGACCAAAAGGCATAACCATAAACTCATATGCGCCATACCTCGTCACGCATGCCGTCTTAGCCTCGTCGCCCTCCGCAATCCGGACTTGATAGTATCCCGAGCGCAGATCAAGTTTGGAGAAGTATCTCGCGCCTCCCAATTGGTCGAACAAGTCTGCTACCAACGGGATGGGATATTTGTTCTTGACGGTTACCTTGTTTAGTGCACGATAGTCGATGCACAAATGAAGGCTTCCGTCCTTCTTCTTCTGGAACAGCACCGGTGCACCATATGGGGCCTTTGACGGTCTGATGAATCCCGCGTCCAGCAGTTCCTTGAGTTGCTTCTTTAACTCGTCCAGCTCGGGCGGGGCCATGCGATATGGAGCCATGGCGGACGGCTTCGTGCCCGGCTCCAACTCGATGGCATGGTCTACCTCCCTCCGCGGAGGTAGCCTCTTCGGCAACTCCTTCGGCATGACGTCCCCGAACTCCACAAGGACGTCATCGATCTCAGGCGGAAGATCCCCCTGCACGGGCGCCTCCTCCGTCTTGAGCACAGCAAGGTAAGTCATCTCTCCGTGTCGTATCCCCTTCTTGAGTTGTAATGCGGAAAGAGCCTTCCCTTTCGTAAGCTCGCCTCGTGCAGTTGTCACCATGCACGGAGAGCTCTCCTCCATGATCCCGACGACTCCCAGATGCGGCATTGGGACCGCCTTTGCCGAAGTGAGGAAGTCCATCCCAAGGATCATGTTAAAGTCGTCCAGTGGTGCTGCCGTGAGACTGGTGACACCCGTCCAGTCTCCCACTTGGATCTTCACCCCTTTGGCCACCCCCTGCACGGGGCGCGTCTCAGAGTTGACTGCCTTTATCGTGCTTGAGTCTTTTTCCAGCGCCAAACCCAAGCGTCGGACCTCCGCGTCCGAGATAAAGTTGTGGGTAGCCCCCGTGTTGACCATCGCCCTAGTGTTGTGGCCGTTGATCTTCACGTCCACGTACATCAGCTCTCGATTCGGGGTCTTGGACACTACCGCCTTGCTCTTCAAAACATTCAACAGGCGCAGGGCACCCATGTGAGCCCCCTTCTTAGGCTCCATGTCCTCGGCCTCCTCGCCTTGGACCGCGTTCACCCTTTTGCCCTTGTTCGGACAGTCTCGTGCGAGGTGATTTCCACCGCACACATAGCACTCGATCTTCCGCTCCGTCGAAGGCTTTGCTTGCGGCTTGTCCTTCGGCGGCGGGCCTCCCTTTCCGTTGTTCTTCTTTGCTCCCCCACCATTGAACTTGGTGGTGGTCTTTTCCTTGGGCTTTGGGGTATCATTTCGTCGATACTCCATCAGCTTCTCGGCTGCCGCAACAGCCGCGTTCACATCCGACACATCTTGCCTCTGCAATTCTTGTGCCGCCCATGGTTGTAGACCCTCCAGGAAGTGGAACAGGCGATCCTCTTCGCCCATAGTAGAAATGGAAAGCATCAGGCGGGTGAACTCCGCCACATACTCCTTGACGGATCCGGTGTGTTTGAGTTGTCGCAAACTCCGTCTCGCGACGTACTCCACGTTCTTCGGGTAGAATTGAGACTTGATCTCCTTCTTGAGATCCTTCTAAGTCTCGATCTTGCAGAGCCCCTTTTCTATATCGATGCACCTGCGTCGCCACTACAGCATAGCATCATCAGAGAAATATAGGGACGTTGTATTTACCTTGTCGGTCTCATCATCGATGCGGACCGCCTTCAGGTAACGCTCGACGTTCCAGATGAAGTTATCCACCTCCTTCGCGTCCCGTACGCCAGTGAAGGATTTGGGTTCTGGATACTTCACCCTCTGCGTCGACTCCCTCCTCGGAGTCAGACCACCAGCAATGGCCCTCTCGAGGACCTCCGCCTTGGTTTGTAGCTCCTTGCGTAGTTCAGCAACTTCCACCTTCGTGGCCTTTCGTTCCTCCTCGAACTCGGCCTGCATCTCGCGGAGATGCTCTCGAAACTCCGACATAGCCGTGGCGACATCCGCCTCCAAACCCTGGGCGAATTCCTCGTGAGCCGCTTGGTTCTGCTCCACTTGATACTTGACGCCCGTCACGCCCTTCTCCAGCATCTCAACCCGGTCAGCCAACTCGCCAAGAGCCCGTTCCACCAACGGTTCCTTGCTCTTGCCCTTCCTCGAGGTCTTCGCCTTCTCCTTAGGCGATGAGGGTTGTGCCGGTTCCTCATTGATGATGGCTTCGGTCGAAGACATGACGGCGATCGAACCTGGCTCTGATACCACTTGTCACGGACTTAGTGTTTTTGCTAGCACTTTGTCCCGTGCGGCGCACTGTCTTTCTCCTCAAAGACTCGTGTAAGCCTTCCCAACCCGCCTTAGCTAGATCGCTAAGAAAATTAGAATAGTGGAGCAAAGATGGACTCATAAGGTTCTCTTTATTGACTTGGAGAATGCTTACAATTTTTAGGTGGTGAGGAACAAATGAGAGCCTCCCCCTTTTATAAGTACTCATAGAGCAATACAAGGAAAGTCCTGGAAGGAATATTCCAAGGATTATTATATTCTACCATAACTGGAATGGCATATTCCAGGTTTATTCCCTAGCAGCATAAAAGGAAACTTCAAGGGCCTTCCAGAAGCTTCTTGGGCCTCCTAGAACGATCTTGGGCCTTCCGGAGAGATCCACAATCTTCTAGAGCCTTCCGCCATTTATGCAACTGGGCCTCGGGCGGGGTGCAACATTTGGGCCGAGCTAACCAAGTCAGATCCAGAAAAATAATGAACACTAGGAAATCGAAGAAAAGGTAAATAATACAGCATTATATCTGAATTCCTAGATCATAAAATCCATCTGCACATCAAAAAATTGTTGTTGTTATTTATCAACTGAAGAGTTCAGACATGTCAAAGAAGAAACTTGATAATCATAATGATCTTGCAACTACTTTAAAGGAAAATTAAAGACAAAACAAACCACTAGTAGCACAGACACCTGATATACCAAAGTCAATTGAACCTTGTGAACTGGCATCCCCAGAAATACATGTTCTTGCAAATTAACCGAAAAGAACCAACATAGAGGCAAAATAATAACACACAAAAACTTGAATTATTCACAAATTAATTAAAACAAGGTGGATATATACCAAGCTGTATCGAACCGAAGATGGCTAACATTTTCGAACCCAAAGACCCTCCGAGATGGTCATGGGCCCAGCGGAGGAGGTTGGCGTCGACAATGTCATCGTCACAGGACGACGAGGCCCACGGCTTCGCATAAGAAGGAAGAGGAGGGACGGTGGCTCTCTCTCCCTGCACTTCTTGTCGTCGTACTGGGAGGAGCGGCGACGGGAAGAGGAGGAGGAGGCGGAGTCGGGAGCGGAGACAGGAGGAGGAGGCCAAGTCAGGAGCGACGGGAGGGAGGGAGAATTTTTTTTTTTTTGGGAGGGGAAGGAAAAAATTAGGGTTGTGCTGAAATGGGGAAGACAGAAGAGAAGCCAAATGTTTCTCTTTGGGGGGAGGTTTTTTAAAATCAATCCTATGTTATTATTTAGATTAGAAAAAGTATAAAATTGTATTTTCCGACATAGGTACATGTTGTCAAACATATAGTATTTTTTTACGACATGTGGGTGCCGCATTATGTAGGAAAATTTGGCGGATCTCATATTTGTTTTCCCTCTAATAACTTTTTTATGGATTTTGCGACATACTAAAACTTATGTCGCCAATATATGTAAAAAAATAGCTTTCGGAGACATAAAACACCATACCTCGCTAAAACATGTTGCTAAAAATACAATTTCTTGTAGTGTTTAGGCGAGAATTTTTTTCCTCGTCGGCTTAGTTTTTTCTTGCAAAGAATTTTTTGAGTCGTCCAAACTAATTAATAGTCACTAAAGAGCTCACAATTATTTCTTTTAAATTCGAAGGACTTTAGACGACAACAATAATTTTTTAGTCGCTAAAGATTAGTTTGGGCGACTTTTTTTTTGTCATTTCAGATTTTGTGGCCTAAAGCCTCTATTTTTGTAGTGTTATAAGAAATATTTTAGGGCCGATAGTTATGCACGGAAGAAGGAATATTAGGGGGTTTAGGCTATGGATTTTGTAAATGTTGGGTGTGAATTTTGTAAATTTGTATGCTTTCACACCAAATATGCTAGTCTATTTTTTTGTCATGTAAAATAAAAACCTACGCTGCTTCTCCTAGAATTTGAACATGAGATCTGCTTTGACATACAAACATAGCAATAGAAGAATGTTATAGATTCTACAGCATTTAGGAAACGCTATATATATATATATATATATATATATATATATATATATATATATATATATATATATATATATATATATATATATATAGTACTGCAGAAAGAACGTTATTGTTGATAACATTTTATAGCGGGGACACTTGAACACTATAGAAAAACTGCGCCCTATTTGTTGTAGTGTATTAGCCTATTATAAAAAAATTGTAGCGCTTCGAGTATATTTCTTAATTAGATTGATATCAGGTTAGAATGGAGTGACGACTCTGAAGGTTATTGTGGAACAAAAGATTCAACAGATCCATTCCCATTTTCTAAAATTTAACAAAATAGTTAAGATTGAACAATAATCAAGAAGTACAAATAAATTATAAAGAAAGCATTAACCAAGATCAAAAAGTACAAATAAACTATAGATAAAGCATTTACCAAAATCAAAAACTACAAATAAACTATAAATAAGCATAAGCATCTATTACTCCCGCTACAACATTACAGCTATTAAATTCCATTAAAAAAAACTTACCCTCAATCAATTCACTCCAACTTCTCAAAAATATTATTTGAAAATCGTAAAGTCTCATCATTATACCAGTCAAACAACTACTAACAATTTAACAATTGGATCAATTACTTTTCTCCTACCTTACTAACATACGACATATAGAGATCATTAACATTATTTTCTCTTTTACTGTTCACACAACCCATACATACTCATTATTTTCTGGTTTATTGTTCACACAACTCATACATACTCATTGACATTATTTTCTCATTCACACAACCTATGTATGCATGATGTATAATGCCAAGAATATCCAATATTTGCATCATATATAATGTTAAGAATATCCAATATTTTCTTGAGGTTATGAAAATTTTATTCCTAATTATTTTGTAGTGTTAGCAAAATTCTCCACACCAACATAGCAACAGTAAAAATATATATATATATATATATTTTTTTACTAACGCTTATAGTTGAACAAGTACCGTTTCGCAAATTTTTTCAAAATAAATATTACAAATTCTCAAAAATAATCCACTCCAGTAGCTGTGATAGAACCTGTTCATACTTTCACAAGTACTCAGTCAGCCTCTCCTTTGTGCTCTCAATGAGATGCCTTTTCTAATACAAACTAATACTTAAATAAAAAATAATTAATTAAAAATTAGGTAATAATTAGTTATTATTTTATATATGAATTTTTTATTCTTAATTAATATAAATACGTTCATCACTTAAATAATAAATTATTAGTTATTAAATTTATTAATTAATATTTCATCATAATCTTTATTAATAATTTATTAATTTATTAAATATAATATTGATTAATAATTTATTAATCATTTAATTTAATTATTAGTTAGTATTAATTAAATATTTAATAGAACAATAAATGATTATTATCATTTTATATATGAATTTTTTATTCTTAATTAATATAAATACGTTCACAACTTAAATAATTAATTATTAGTTATTAATTTTATTAATTAATATTTCAACATAATCTTAATTAATAATTGATTAATTTATTAATCATCATTATAATCTTAATTAATGCTTTATTAATTTATTAATCATAATTATAATTTTGATTAATAATTTATTAATTTATAATTTTATTTTAATATTTATAATAAACTTAATTAATAATTTATACGTTTTAATCATAATTATAATAATTTATTAATCATAATTATAATTATAATTAATAATTTATAAATATATATTTAACTATAATCATAGTTATTTATTTAACTATAATCTTAATTAATAACTTATTAGTCTTATAAATTATTAGTTACTATTTATTGTAATATTAATTAATAATATATTAATCATAATTATCATCAAAATTAAAAATTTATTATTTAATAATGTAGAGATAAATATATTATTAAAATTTTAATTAATAATTTATTAATCATCATTATAATCTTAATTAATAATTTATTAATCATAACTATTTTCATAATTATAATAATAATTTAATCTATAATTATAATTATAATAATTAAATAATAATTTATTTATTATTTTATAAATTAATATTTTATTATCATAATTATTAATCATAATTATAGTTTACAAAATCCTATGTTTGGTTGGAGTTAGATTTTGAAATTCATGATTTGGATTTGGATTTAGATTTGAATTTTGGATTTCCAAATCCAATTCCAAATCCATTTTACCAAACAAGTCCTAAGGGAGAGTTCATACAATGTTAGAAACATTAATTGGAAGGTTTCATAGAAAATTGTAATGAAAAAAAAATGCTTCATAAAATCCGAACAGCTCCTCTGTTGACAGTACTCGACTGACTAGGCATTGGAATGTAGTATAGACGTATAGTTGAGTTCTTGAACATATATCATCACCTTCCTTTCTGAGAGAATCTTTGTAACTGTTGAGAATCAATAAGGGACTTTTAGTCCCACATCGGAATATGTAGTATGTAGAGGAGCTAGACTCCCTATAAGTAGTGAAGTAGTCCATCAATAAAATTATCCAACCATTATTTTCTACATGGTATCAGAGCCATAACTCTCTCTCTCCACAAAAAAAAATTTCGACAACCCCCCCCCCCGATCCCTCCGGCCTCCACCCACTGCGCCCCCCCCTCCCGACGCACCCTCGCCGACCCCCCTCCTCGAAGAACCCCCCCGACCCCCCTCCTGCAGAACCCCCCCGACCCCCCCCTGCAGAACACCCCCGACCTCCACTCGCCGACCCCCCTTACCCCCCTGCAGAACCCCCCCTTACCCCCCTACAGAACCCCCCCTGACCCCCCTGACCCCCCGACCCTACCAGAAACCCCCCCGACCCCCCCTGCAGAACCCCCCCGACCCCCCACCCGACCCCCCCCGACCCCCCCTCTCCCGCAGCACCCTGCCGACCCCCTCTCTCCCGCAGACGCCTCCCCCCCCCACAGCAGCACACAAACCCTAACCCTAACCCTAACCCTAGCTTTTTGCCATGGAAACCCTAACCCTAGACCTCGCAGCCCCATCAAACCCTAACCCTAGCTTTTAACAAAAAAAAAACGACGTATTTCGAATAGAGACGGCTGTCAAATCTTTATTTGCACCAACTCTGTTCCGTGCTTACGCCGTTTGGAACTAACAAATGCTTTATTTGTTATTCCTTCTTCACATCGGGATCTATGCAGAGACTGATCATGTCTTCTCTGGTGTCCTGACGTGTTTACTTTACATGCGCGCGCCGGTGCTGGCCAAGTTAGTAGCGCATTCGTAAAGTCTCTGGCGTTGAAGAAGACGACGTCGACGATGAAGACGACGACGTTGGGTCAGTTGCAGACTCCGACGACGACGACGAAGACGACGAATTGAGTTCACAGTTGAAGATGCCATGGATTCGATCAGTGGCAAACTGACGGCCGAAGAGATGAAGGCCTTGGTTGATGATATCTTATCCAAAAGATTAACCGAGGTAACCCCACGTGTGATCCATACTGATGTGGATCCGTCGCCTTACAAAATGGGGAAGCTGGAGACGAAGTTGGAAGGAGCTTCCAACTACTTGAAGTGGTCGCGGCAGGCGATGCGGACACTGAAGGGACGTTGTAATGCCCCGCTCCGCACGGCGCATTACGCTGAAGCGTTGACTCAACGAGTCGCGTGGACCGAAAGAATGTATCGATGCAAAACGATACGGATGGCTAAGTTGTCCCGAGCAACGCATCGAACTGAGTCGATGCGAAGAGTTGCCTTGTCCCTAAGAATGCATCGAGTGAATCGATGCGAAGCGCCGCGTTGCCCCGAAGGATGAGTGCATTGAATCGGCTCGAAGATTCTAAAAAATCGAATCGACCAAGGCGCAAGTCCGAATCGAAGCAAGTATTGATTTTAGTTGGTTTCGTGTGCAGGTTATACTTTGACGCAAAAATATTAGAGGTCGATCTTCGGCAATATTTAGTAAGGGGTCCGCAGAACCAAATCGACGCCTTGCGATGGGTTGAGAGTTGGGCACGCTAAGACAAACCGGACGTATAAATTCAACAAGCACGAAGTGCTCGAATGGCTAAGTCAGGAGAGTGGCCGTGCAACAAAGATAGGGAATCGAGCCGCATCGGCTCGGCGAAACGGCGAAGGCAAATCGACTCAAGGTGGGAGGATTGACTTCTTTTTACTCCTTCATTCGATAAGTCAAATGTATCATTGTATGCTAAAAAGTTAACCTATCGACGCCACGGGCGTGGTCTGATCGGAAGTAAATCATAACGTGTGTCGAACACTAAACTAGTACAATTGAAATGAAATGTGCATCAAATGCACAAGTCGCTACGGAACATTGGATATCGCTAAGGCGAGCGCCTCGGTGCGCAAGCCGCAATAACATGGGATAACTGTACTCGGCGAGTGCCTTAGTTCACGAACCATACCGTGCCTTCGCGCACGAGTTAGAACGGCTAGAACATTGGAAGACAATAGGCGAGCGCCCTAGCGCGCAAGCCCCGAACGTTGAATGCTAAGTTATAGAACAATTGATATACGATCGAAACGTGCCTACGTGCACGAGATCACAAAAGATGGCGAATGTGCGCAGCTGCACAATACATACAAAAGATGGCGTCGTTGCGACGAGAAGAACAGTTGTGGCACGGATATGGCATAACTGTCGACGCGGCATGGTGCCTTCGAAATGTTCATGGCCTTTGGGCGTTCGACGTGAACATTGAGGCGTTGCGCCAATTGAAATAGCGATAAGCAAACTTGCTTGGTTGTATGAAATATAAGATTCGTTGCATGGCCAAATGGTCAAATGGTCAAATGGACTTAAAGATATAAAAGCCCGTACATGGGCAAATCCCTCGAACGTGATCACCAGGGCGCTGGGACGGTTCGGCCTAGGAGGGATTCGTATTCAGTATTGTTGGCGCCACATCGACCAGACGGTTAGCGACCTTATGGCGAATGTGTGTGTTAAGCCACTTGCTGCGATTATTTCGGTGGCCTCTGATTGACGGTTAGCAACCGCACGGAGTTAACATCGTCTTATGTTTCGAATATAAGTCTATTCTAGCTGTGACAAGCTAGTGACCTTCATATAGTTACTAAGGGCGATGGGTTGGAAGTGCAAGGTACGGTTATCTTGTACGGACGGATCCTGGGTCGAAGGTGCGCGGTACACTCTTATCGTGCACGTATAGATCCGCATAGAGATGCACTTATAACATGACAGGGAAAATAGATAGGCGTATTCACCTTGCGTCGGTGCAAGGGACGAGTGCGTCGACTTGGTAAGTCGCGCCACGAATCAAACACGAAGATTGCTTGCTTGCCTGATTACTTACGCGAATTGAATAACATGCTTGCCATGCTAAATATGCTTTACGTTTTCGTATATGCCATGAAATTGACCCTAAGGAGAACATAGCAAGATCATAAGCTAAGTTGCATGCTTCAACATGAATACTAAAATGTCGGTTTAGAAAGATAGTCTTTTCGTCGGCACATGCGAGGACGAACGTGCTGATCCCCCACCAGCTTTTATGCAGGGCACGGGGAATGGATTGCTCGAAGCGAAGTGTTGCTTGAACGCGTTGAGGCTCGGAATGCCGAGGCGTATTGAAGCGTGCGATCGCTTGACGCTCGGACTTGCAACAGGATTGATGCGGCCGAGATATAGAAGGCATGATGTATGGAACGGTGAAATCCTTTGTGGGCAAGAGAGAACCTGAGTGTTGTAGCCAATCTGGCATATATTGTTAGGCTATCGAAAGCCTTGTAATCCGATTTCGAATATCAATAAAGAGATTTGTTTCGTATACTCTGTTTTCCTTTCGTTGTGAATACCAACTCAAAAGATAACCATTTGAGAACTTGTCATCTTGCCTTGCACGAGCGCAACTCCAGGCTCGTGCGGCATCACGCCCCAGCGAGGACGATGATTCGGGTGATTCCGGGTCGGGGCGTGACAAATTGGTATCAGAGCTCTAGGCTCAATTTCCTCTGGACGTTTGCTTCATCTCCATTCGAAAAGTTGCCCACCACCAATCGAAACCACTCTTGACTCTACTCGATGTCGCACTGGATGTTCCATACAATAAGTCTAATACAATCATGTAATTTTGCCGCGTGTTGTTTGGAAATTACATGGTGTTCGTTGGGAAAAGTCGGAAAAGGTTTGTTGCTAAAAGCGCAACAAGTTGCGAGATACGAATTTGAGAATTGTTGCCGTGGATGCAACACGTCGTGAATTCGGATTTGAGATATTCGTTGGTTGCAACGATCGATACGAGAAACGTTGGTTGCATCGATACAATGAAAGTCGTGGAATGTTGCTGCAGCAATTGCCACGCGTTGATTGTAAATGATGTGTTGAAAAGTCGAAGAAAGTTGATATGGAATGTGTTGAAACGGATTCACATATCGATTTCGAATGCGCGTTGTGATGGAAAGTAATAAGTCAATATCGAATGTGTTGAAACGGATTTGAGCATTGACTTGGATGTCGAAAATGAAATGTTAAATCGTTGCACGAGATGCAATGAATGTCGAAGATAAGTCTGTGCACGATGTGCATTTGCGTATCGAAGTTAAAATGTTGCACGTGGTGCAACGCGTATCAAAAATAAAATCTTTGCACAAGATGCAACGGATATCGATAATAAAATTTGCACAAGATGCAAACGGAAGAAAACAAAAAGTTATAAATCGAGAAAATGAGATCGGTTCGGTTGCGCACCGAGTTCGTGTTGGCAAATGATTGCATTGGCCGAATTGTGTCGGATTTGATTTAAATCAAAGTTACGGTTGTGAGCATGCACGATCACTGCGGAAATCGTAAGTCGGAAGAGATCGTCGGTTTATACTAAGTATAGTACGAGGGAAATGGCTTGATTTCGAGTGGTATATGCTATACCACGTAGGCGATGAATGACTCGATTCCGAGGGGTATATGGGATACCACTTGTGCGATAAATTGCATCGGCGTATTGTGAGAATTGCGGAAGGTTTGTCCGCAACAGACGGGTGAGTACCGAGGCTCGATTGAAAATTTGTACGACGGCATGTTGATGCAAGTGTTCTTCGAAAATCGGTTGGGACGATAAGGCGAGACTCGTATCGATGAACGATACGTCGGACGAAAGTTATAAGTTGGTCGGACGACCGAGACTAGCGAAACGATTATGTCTTGATGCAATAATCGGATCGACGGGAAAGGGATACTCGAGCTTACAAATCGAATCGCACGACTTGCAATTTCAATAGAAATGTTAGGCGATGCGAATTGTAATTGAATCGCACGATGTGCGACTTCGGTAAGAAAGTTGGTTGACGGGAGTAATCGTGCCTAAGAAATAGTTGGTTACGTTACGGCGAAACTCATTTGAGTACGACTGAAAATACGCGAAACTTAGAGGGCGAGATCGTATGACTTGAGGGTTCGATGTTGGATAATCGGTAACTCAGTTACGCGATCGAAGTATAGCAGGATGCGGCAAAATCGGAGAACAAGTCGATGCGTATGGAAAAGTTCGTTGCGAACTTGGATGTATGCGATGCGAACTAAGTTGACGTTGAAACGGATTCAAAGTTGACCCTTACATTATCGAAATGGATACGGCGTATCGAGATCGATACGTAAGGAAACGTAAGCGATGTGAGAATGCAAAATAGAGTGTGCCTCGTGCTATGGAATTTTGTAAGTAACAATACGAGAAAGAACGGACTGGTTGATCGTGAACTTTACGATTGATCGAGACGAGACTATAAGTCATCGACGATTGCTCGATGCGTATAGCATCTCGTGTGTCGACCCGCGAATAAGATAGACTCGAATTCGATACGAGTAGATGTTCCGTAAATTGCGGAATCATCGACGGCAGTGCATAACTTGACTCGGAGGATAGTTGCGCATCAAGTTGCGCCGATAGAAATGGTTGTGTCCGAAATTAGGTATTCGTATAGAATCGTCGGAACGTGATTTGGCTCCGAAATAAGATATAGCATGGTTCGTAGTAAAACTGTCCTTCGTTAATGATCCACAATTATCGAGCGTAGCTTCGGGGCAGCTGACCCTAGAAGACTTGACCGCCAAATCAAATTGAATGCTGCATACCGTAAGATGACCCATGCGATATCGTATATGGGATTGCACCGATAACAAATATAACACGGTGCATGTTGATGATAAGTCTAGGAGATTGGGAGGAACGTGCTATGCACGAGAGGGAACGATAAGGGAATGGCTTACGAGTCATGTCGTTAGATTCGGATTCACCTTGCAATTGAGCTTGCGTGAATCGAAAGCTTGTTCGATGTGGCGAGATGGGTAAGTTGGAAATTTGGCTAGTGAATTCCTACTCGTTAGGAAATTGAATGTAAGACGCGTCGTTAAGACATTCGTGTCAAGGCGATCGTTGCCTTGAGCACCATCGCCTTGATGTAAACTTTCGTGTCGGATAGATTGTGGCCTTTGTGCAATGTCAATTTAAACTTGCGTCGGGAGAATCTAAGCACGGTGCCTTGGAAAGTAACCTAGCGGGCGTAGCCCTGAATGTTGATGCATTTGCAAGTCAACAAAGAAAATCGTATCGAGACAAGTTGCAAGCGAGACTTCGGAAATAGTTGGATGGCGATATCGAACGCAAGGCGTTGCGAAGAATCGTTGCGATCGGATGCGCGATGGCTTGACGCGACGCATAGAGTTGGTAGTCCATATGAAACATACAAAGTGAGAAATGCAATTTTTGAATCGCGTCGTGTGCCTTGACTTTTGTTGGCGGATCGCGTATGTATCAATATGCATGTGCGCTAGAATTACGAGAACAAGTAATAGAGCCAAGTCCGATCGAGAATACGAGATGTCAAGTTATCGAGAATAAGAGTTACGTGTTTGCGTTGTTCCGATATCTTACAACTGAGCTCGGCTGAAATGCATATATTGGTGGGACGCCTAAAATATGTGTATGATTCCAAACTAAGTTGTACGATCCAAATGATAGTGAGACGAGATCGTGGAACGATCTAATGAAACCCTTGGAAATTTAGTATTGGTTTCGGTTCGGGACGAACCTTGTTTTGAGTGGTATATTCTGTAATACCCCGCTCCGCACGGCACATTACGCTGAAGCGTTGACTCAACGAGTCGCGTGGACCGAAAGAATGTATCGATGCAAAACGATACGGATGGCTAAGTTGTCCCGAGCAACGCATCGAACTGAGTCGATGCGAAGAGTTGCCTTGTCCCTAAGAATGCATCGAGTGAATCGATGCGAAGCGCCGCGTTGCCCCGAAGGATGAGTGCATTGAATCGGCTCGAAGATTCTAAGAAATCGAATCGACCAAGGCGCAAGTCCGAATCGAAGCAAGTATTGATTTTAGTTGGTTTCGTGTGCAGGTTATACTTTGACGCAAAAATATTAGAGGTCGATCTTCGGCAATATTTAGTAAGGGGTCCGCAGAACCAAATCGACGCCTTGCGATGGGTTGAGAGTTGGGCACGCTAAGACAAACCGGACGTATAAATTCAACAAGCACGAAGTGCTCGAATGGCTAAGTCAGGAGAGTGGCCGTGCAACAAAGATAGGGAATCGAGCCGCATCGGCTCGGCGAAACGGCGAAGGCAAATCGACTCAAGGTGGGAGGATTGACTTCTTTTTACTCCTTCATTCGATAAGTCAAATGTATCATTGTATGCTAAAAAGTTAACCTATCGACGCCACGGGCGTGGTCTGATCGGAAGTAAATCATAACGTGTGTCGAACACTAAACTAGTACAATTGAAATGAAATGTGCATCAAATGCACAAGTCGCTACGGAACATTGGATATCGCTAAGGCGAGCGCCTCGGTGCGCAAGCCGCAATAACATGGGATAACTGTACTCGGCGAGTGCCTTAGTTCACGAACCATACCGTGCCTTCGCGCACGAGTTAGAACGGCTAGAACATTGGAAGACAATAGGCGAGCGCCCTAGCACGCAAGCCCCGAACGTTGAATGCTAAGTTATAGAACAATTGATATACGATCGAAACGTGCCTACGTGCACGAGATCACAAAAGACGGCGAATGTGCGCAGCTGCACAATACATACAAAAGATGGCGTCGTTGCGACGAGAAGAACAGTTGTGGCACGGATATGGCATAACTGTCGACGCGGCATGGTGCCTTCGAAATGTTCATGGCCTTTGGGCGTTCGACGTGAACATTGAGGCGTTGCGCCAATTGAAATAGCGATAAGCAAACTTGCTTGGTTGTATGAAATATAAGATTCGTTGCATGGCCAAATGGTCAAATGGACTTAAAGATATAAAAGCCCGTGCATGGGCAAATCCCTCGAACGTGATCACCAGGGCGCTGGGACGGTTCGGTCTAGGAGGGATTCGTATTCAGTATTGTTGGCGCCACATCGACCAGACGGTTAGCGACCTTATGGCGAATGTGTGTGTTAAGCCACTTGCTGCGATTATTTCGGTGGCCTCTGATTGACGGTTAGCAACCGCACGGAGTTAACATCGTCTTATGTTTCGAATATAAGTCTATTCTAGCTGTGACAAGCTAGTGACCTTCATATAGTTACTAAGGGCGATGGGTTGGAAGTGCAAGGTACGGTTATCTTGTACGGACGGATCCTGGGTCGAAGGTGCGCGGTACACTCTTATCGTGCACGTATAGATCCGCATAGAGATGCACTTATAACATGACAGGGAAAATAGATAGGCGTATTCACCTTGCGTCGGTGCAAGGGACGAGTGCGTCGACTTGGTAAGTCGCGCCACGAATCAAACACGAAGATTGCTTGCTTGCCTGATTACTTACGCGAATTGAATAACATGCTTGCCATGCTAAATATGCTTTACGTTTTCGTATATGCCATGAAATTGACCCTAAGGAGAACATAGCAAGATCATAAGCTAAGTTGCATGCTTCAACATGAATACTAAAATGTCGGTTTAGAAAGATAGTCTTTTCGTCGGCACATGCGAGGACGAACGTGCTGATCCCCCACCAGCTTTTATGCAGGGCACGGGGAATGGATTGCTCGAAGCGAAGTGTTGCTTGAACGCGTTGAGGCTCGGAATGCCGAGGCGTATTGAAGCGTGCGATCGCTTGACGCTCGGACTTGCAACAGGATTGATGCGGCCGAGATATAGAAGGCATGATGTATGGAACGGTGAAATCCTTTGTGGGCAAGAGATAACCTGAGTGTTGTAGCCAATCTGGCATATATTGTTAGGCTATCGAAAGCCTTGTAATCCGATTTCGAATATCAATAAAGAGATTTGTTTCGTATACTCTGTTTTCCTTTCGTTGTGAATACCAACTCAAAAGATAACCATTTGAGAACTTGTCATCTTGCCTTGCACGAGCGCAACTCCAGGCTCGTGCGGCATCACGCCCCAGCGAGGACGATGATTCGGGTGATTCCGGGTCGGGGCGTGACAGACGTGACTTGGTTGGCTATGTCACTGGCCAAGCCAAGGCGCCAGCCGATCACTCCACCAAGGAGTTTGCTGTGTGGGAGATTGTCAACAATGTCGTGGCTGGGTGGTTGACTGCCTCTTTAACCGACCAGGTGTCGGGCAATGTCGAGGCTATGGAGGCTGCTGCTGATATATGGCAAACTCTCAAAGATATGTACTCCGGCTCCGGCAACCCTATGCGAGTCTTTCAACTACAAGATGAACTCGATAGGGTGGCTCAAGACGACCGTACCATCTCTGAGTACGCGGCCCTGTTGAAGAAGTATTGGTCTGATCTGGATCATTATGATCCTCTTGGGATGGAAGATGCACAAGTCGAACCAGCATTCGCGAAGTACTTTCAGACGTTCCTGGCTTATATTTCCCGGCAACGTATGATGAAATTCCTGAAGGGACTCTACCCTGTATTTGAGCAGAGACGAAATATCCTCCTATCCCAACCCACGCTTCCGACCTTGGATGAAGCTATCGCTGTTATGACACAGGAAGAAGCTCGACTGAAGTTGATGTCCAACAAGGGATCCTACCAAGGGGAGCAAGCCTCAGTTGACAAGTCTGCCCTTGCTGCCTTCAATCAACCTCTATCTATGGGTGGTGTTTGCCACAATTGTGGTGACTCCGGACATTACATCCGTTTTTGTCCAAAACCCTTGCGCCATCAGTCGAATGATCGAGGACGGGGTCGTGGAGGCCGACGTGGTGGGAGAGGAGGATATGCTAGTCGAAGGGGCGGACACAAAGCAAATCTGACAGAAGAAGGGGGAGAGCATCAACTGGCTGAAATAACCCCGCTTGAGCGGGAGTTCCTTGAGAAGTTGCGTTGCACAAAGCTGGGTTCGGCCGACAGTCCTGGGGCGTCTTCAACCTCGGAAGATCACTTCACTTGCTTTGCCCAAACCAGCACCGATGATTCTGCACGTGCTCTTGCATCTATCCATCAGCCAGGATGGATTATGGACTCTGGGGCATCTCGCCATGTCACGGGGTCCCATGGTGCATTTCGGGAATATACTCCCCTACCATTGCCGGAGAGTATTCAGACCGCTGATGGTACATCCAGCCCTGTAATGGATAAATGCACTGTCGCATGCACCCCTTCCATCACTCTAACCAATGTCCTTCATGCTCCATCTTTTCCTGTCAATCTTCTATCCATTAGTGCCATTATACTTGATCTTAACTGTACTGTTTCCTTTGACATTCCTCAGGTGACTTTTCAGGAGAAAGGGACAGGACGACGACTTGGGACTGGCACATGGCATAAGGGACTGTGGTATTTAGACAGGACTGGACTGGACAAAGCATTGGCATCCTTGGTAGCAGACGCACCACCAGAAGCTTCATGTCGCAGTGTTGAAGCCGACTTGCTCCTCCACCACCAGCGTGTCGGTCATTCCTCTTTTTCGGTTATTGGTCGCATGTATCCGTCCTTATATCAAAGGGCTAATAAAGAGAAGTTATTTTGTAATGCATGTGCTTTGGGAAAACATACCAGAAGCTCGTATGTGAGCACAGGGAATAGGTGTTCAGCTGCTTTTGACATGATACATTCAGACGTATGGGGCCCTTGTCCTACAATCGGGATTAACGACTTTCGATGGTTCGTCACCTTCATTGATTGTTATACCCGTGTGACATGGGTCTACCTTCTGAAGAATAAAAGTGACGTCCTTGAGGCCTTTCAGGACTTTCATCGACGAGTGGAAACACAATATGGCGCTAAAATTAAGTGTTTTCGATCCGACAATGGGACGGAGTATACGAATAAGCGGGTTGCTGAGTATTTTTCCACTCACGGAATACTTCATCAAACTTCATGTGCTTATACTCCGGCTCAAAATGGTGTGGCGGAACGAAAGAACAGACACTTGCTGGAAGTTGCACGGACGATGATGCTGGCTATGAATGTCCCGAAACACTTATGGGGGCAGGCTATATTGACGGCCTCTTATCTCATCAACAGAATGCCATCTCAGGTTTTGGACTGGAAAACACCATTGGAGATGCTTACTGGAGCAACTACATACACTGTTCCACCAAAAGTTTTTGGATGTGTATGCTTTGTCCAGGATAATCGGCCAGGCGTTGGCAAACTGGATCCTCGGGCAGTTAAATGTGTCTTTGTCGGTTACACGGCGACTCAGAAGGGTTATGCCTGTTGGAGTCCAGTCGAGCGGAAGATGTTTGTCAGCATGGACGTTACTTTCAGAGAACTCGAACCATATTATGGTTCGGATGAAGGTTCCGCATTTGGTGACACACCTAACACAGATGGTGTTCGATGTGAGGGGGAGATAATAAGCCCAAATGTGGTCGTCGGATCGGTTCCGTGTCCGGTTGTAGAAAACTGGACGAAAGGGGGAGAGCACAGTGACTCAGATACAGAAAATGAAGAAGAAGATCCATATGTTACGCAGGGGGAGCAGCAGACAAGGGAAAAGGAGCTCCAAGTCTACAGAAGAAGACAACAGAAGTCCAGTACTGTGCCTATGCCATGCCCTGTGCCTACTGTACCAAGTCCCTCGTCTACTCCTGCTCCAACTCCTGAAGATGTTGCCCCCGCACTGAATCACTCGGATTCTGATGCGGATCTCTCCGACTCGGATGGTATGATCTCTCCACCACCTATTGCTCCCTTAAGGAGATCTTTTCGCATCAATGCGGGTAAGGCTCCTGCTCGTTTTGATGATTACGAACATGACATTGCCAACTTTTTGTCTTATTCTAACATTTTTTCGAATTATCGAGCCTTTATTGCATCGTTAGACTCTACTTCGTTGCCCAAGTGTTGGCAGGAAGCAAAGAAAGATCCAAGGTGGAAAGCTGCAATGATATGGAAGAACTTGGAGCACTGGAGAAAAATAAGACATAGGAGCTGGTTCCATTACCCAAAGGAAAGAAAGCTGTGGGATGCAAATGGGTGTACACAGTGAAAGAGACGCCAGAAGGAAAAGTAGAGCGGTACAAGGCGAGGTTGGTTGCAAAAGGATTCACACAGTCATATGGAATAGACTATGATGAGACTTTTGCCCTAGTAGCAAAAATGAGCACCGTGAGAACTCTGGTCTATGGTTTGACAGATTCAGAAAGGCTGTTACAGGCATGGGATACCGTCAAACAAATGCAGATCATACGGTCTTCCTTCAGCATGCAAGAGGCCACATCACTATACTTGCTGTATATGTGGATGATATAGTGATCACAGGTGATGATGAAGTCGAGATCACTAAACTGAAGTCAAAACTCGCGAAGGAGTTTGAAGTGAAAGATTTAGGAGCGATGAGGTACTTTCTAGGTATCGAGGTGTGTGAAGGCGAACAAGGAATTGTTCTCTCACAGAGAAAATACACACTAGATCTGCTGAAGGAGACAGGGATGCTGGGATGCAAAGCAGCGGTCACTCCATTTGACCAGAAGTGCAAGTTGGGAGCAGAAGCAGGAGAGCCCGTTGATCGTGAAAGATATCAACGACTTGTAGGGAGATTGATTTATCTGGGACACACTCGCCCTGATATCTCATTTGCGGTGAGTGTAGTGAGTCGCTACATGCATGATCCAAGAAAGGGTCATATGGAAGCAGTATTTCAGATCTTGAGGTATCTGAAAGGAACGCCGGGAAAGGGGCTATGGTTCAAGAAGAATGGACGCATAGAAGTTGAGGGATACTGTGATGCAGACTGGACGAGCTGCATAGACGACAGAAGGTCTACCACGGAATACTGTGTTTTTGTATGAGGAAATCTGGTCTCATGGAGAAGCAAGAAACAGTCTGTGGTAGCACGGTCGACAGCTGAAGCAGAATACAGAGCAATGGCTCTCGGAGTGTCAGAATTGCTGTGGGTGAAAGCGTTGCTGTCAGAGTTAAAGCTAGACAAGGGAGCACCATTACGTCTTCTGAGCGATAGTCAAGCTGCAATAAGTATAGCTAACAATCCCGTTCAGCACGACAGAACGAAGCACATCGAGATTGATCGATTCTTCATCAAGGAGAAGCTGGAACAAGGGATACTGAAGATTGACCATGTTCGCTCAGAAGAACAAGTTGCAGACTGTCTGACTAAGGGTCTTAGTTCATTAAGTCTGTCGAAGCTATGTAACAAGATGGGGATGATCAATATCTATCGCCCATCTTGAGGGGGAGTGTTGAGAATCAATAAGGGACTTTTAGTCCCACATCGGAATATGTAGTATGTAGAGGAGCTAGACTCCCTATAAGTAGTGAAGTAGTCCATCAATAAAATTATCCAACCATTATTTTCTACAGTAACAATAAATTTCTTGCATATTCTTTCTGTCATTTCTTGCATGTTGTTTATAATCTACTGTTGTCACCTTATGAGTTGAACTGTTGCTATCAATTTGTAACTTGTGAGATTGTAGGTAATATGAACATTATGTTTCACGTTACGTTGCGTGACACAATGTGGAAAAGGCGACACGGACACGGTACCATAGTTTGCGTGTCATGCCTAATATGCAACACACTTCCTGCCACACAGACTTGGCAGACCGGCAAGCTTCTCTTTTGCCTAATTTCACCTAAGAAAAAAGGAAAAATACTGTAACGGACACTGTTGATTCATTTACCTTGTTCTTTCCCGGCAATTGTTTGCAGTCCATTTTACGGAGTAAATATATGACTCTTATTTTTTCAAGGCATGCCACACAAAAGCAGAGTATGAGGAGCATGGGGCAAGCATATGCCGAACAAATCCAATTTTCAAAGGGATGTACTAAAAAGATGGGAAGATCCTTATGAATTCTGCACTTCTCGTCGCCAAAGAATCTATAGCAGTCAAAGACCTACTCCCCCTTATGAAGTTTCTCCAGTCAATTCCTTGTAATTTTGTAAGGAGATGAAGAATTAGCATACTTAATAGAGTTGTATAATAGGTCATAGGTGCTGTATCATCTGTGTAAGACCTAATTCAACTTTGTATGTCAAGAACAAGTCATTCTGAAGACAGAAACTCAGCAGTCTAATAACTGCTTGAAGATGAAAACATTGCCCACTTGACCACTTTTTGTCTAAAACTACTAAATACATATTACATGAGAGGCAAAAGCATTTTTTTTTCCGGGCAGGGATGGGGAACCCTTCGAAGAAAGAAGGAAAAGAACGACACGGGACGTCTTGTCAAGATGGGTATTCCATGATACTACACGATAGCTCTCTGATCCGTTTTAGTGGATTGGTATTGCTTAGAAATGAGGGGACATCGTCGGAGAGCAATATCGGGGATGACATGAAGGTATTCCATGATACAACACATTTAGAGCATCTCCAACCCTATTGTGAGTTTGAAAAAAATGGTTGCCACATAGGAATGACAACCATTTTTTCCAAAAGTACTTCTCCAATGCAAATGTGAAATAAAGTGTGGAGTTGACATGGCAATGACATGGCAAAGACAATGTGAAGTTGGTTGTCTAGATCTAGACAATGCACTTCACAATGTCTTTATGTCCACATCATCATTTGTGAATAAAAATATTTATAAAAAGAAGTAGAAGAGTAAAAGTTGTCTTGGAAGTTGTAAAAAATTATTTGTATTGTCTTCTCAATACTTTTGCATTGGAGATGACTTTTTAAACTCATTGTCATTTGTGAATATAATCTTGCCACCTATACAAGACATTATCTTGTGCCTCATGCCACATAGGATTCACAACATAAAACAAGACAATAGGGTTGGAGATGCTCTTATCTCAAGTCTTTAACTTATTCATTAAATCCCATTTGACATCATTTATCAATAGAATATGTAAATTTATTTTATAAATATTTAACACATTTATCTCAAGTCTTTAACTTATTCATTAAATCCCATTCGACATCATTTATCAATAGAATATGTAATTTTATTTTATAAATATTTGTTTACTATTTGTCTTAATATGTATGCAACTTTCTCATAGATGCTCTAGTAAGGTGCAGATGCTAGTTAGTAGTGTCTCTAGAGCTAGAAGTAGGCCAAAACAAACATGGATTGAAGTTTCAAAGAAGAATATGATTTTTATGGAGGCCCATCCTGGGCGGCACTATAATATGGATTCAAGAAATTGAATCTACAATTGGAATATAGTACAACTGCTCAAGTAATTGTAGATTCAAGAAATTGAATCTACAATTACATGAGAGGCAAAAGCATTATCAGCCATCACTGTGGGAGCAACTAGCAACTTGGGAAATGTACAACTGCTCAATATATTGAGCACTGGCACTGCATCATCTGGATTTTAGGGGGATCCATCTTTTTGCTAAATTGTCGCCACTTTTGCCAGGAAACAGAGCACCAACCTCTCAGAACCAGAATTGAATGTCACTTTTCCGGGCAGGATCGAGAACCCTTCGAAGAAGGAAGGAAAAAAATGACACGGGACCTCTTGTCAAGATGGGTATTCCATGATACTATAAGATAGCTCTCTGATCCGTTTCTAATGGATTGGTATTGCTTAGAAATGAGGGGACATCGTCGGAGAGCAATATCGGAGATGGCGTGAATGTACCGACGAAGTTCAACAAGCAACTTTGCTAGGAAACAGAGAATCAACAAGCACTTTCTTGGAAACAATTTTCTGGGAAGCAATTGTATCAATTCAATGGAGAAAAAAAAAATTTGGTACCTCAGCTTTCCTTGAATATTCACATTTTGCAGGAATAAAGTTTGGCACTGTGAGATTCAGTTTGACTGCAGACGAGAAACCAACAATTGGAAGCTCATGACTCATCATTTTAATATGGATTCAAGAAATTGAAGCTACAATTGGAATATAGTTCCTACTTTCCTTCTAGGAACTGAAAACATGACTCATCATTATCATCGAAGCCTTCTCCCAGGTCAAATATGGTACATAAAAAACTCCATAGAAGAATTGACAATTTTCATGACCGACCATTTGACCTGATGTCAATCCTCTATATTGGTGTTATAACCTAGCCAAGGTAGCTATGAGCATTAAAAGGACATGCCATTGAACTAAGAAAGCCACTTGACAGATATGTAGACCTACTTTTTTGTTATCCAGTCATGCAACCAAGGAGCATCGTCTGAGTTTTCCTAGACTATTTTTTTTTCTTTCTAGTTTTCCTAGACTATAAAGAGTCTAGACGAAGAAAATTGACATGGTGGAATCCAATTAAAAAAAAGGAAAGAAATTGAATCCAAATTTTCCTTAAAAATTTAATTTATGGTACTTTTACTTGAGCCATATATATATAAGCTAAGAATAAGATACTGGATTCAACCCGAATAAACAAGACATATGTTAAGGACACTACAAAAGTTACTGCGAATAAACAAGACAGTTGTTAAGGACACTACAAAAGTTACTAGGGCAACACATTGTGTATATTCAGGAATGCCAAATTTTTTTTTTTTTACAGTCCTTGCTATTTTAGGAGTGACTAGCAGTCTTAATTTTATATGGATTGCCAAATTTTGGCAGTCTTATTTCTCCAAGACTGCCAAAATTTTGGCAATCCTGAATATGCACAAGATTGTCAAAAGTGTATTGCCACCTAGTAATTGTTGTAGTGCCCTTAACATTTGCCATAAACAATAAAGCAACGATTTTCATGTTGTCCTTACGAATGAACCCCTGCCACCTCTCGCTATCATTCTCACCATCACCAGCAATCCTAAGCTCCTTGCACGCAATCTTTCTACCTGAAGCGCCACAGTATCCCTCAACAGCCCACATTAACCTAGGCAAGCTGCTTGTATGCTCTCAGGGCCAAGGTCCTTGTTAAAAGGGTTCGCCAAAGCCTGTGTGAGTTGTTAAGGACTCTCTACCTTTCCTACGGGACTGGCTGGAAAGACCATTTATCTAGACATAGACAAACCATTTTGACAAAAAATAATGACAAACGATAAAGTAATGCTTTTTGAAGCAACTTCACAGCATAAAATCATAGTTCGCAGTATCGTCCAATACCGATCCGATACGGCCGATACCGATACAATTTGGCATTTTCCGATCCGATACCGACCGATACCAGATACTGACCGATACCGATATTGGAGGTCTCTTTTCCTGTTAATTCGGCAAAGAAACGAAAAAGACCCAATCAGCAAGGGTGTAAAAGCATAGTAAAGTTGTAAAAGTATACAAAAAAAAAATTTTCGATCGCAGGTAAACTAATCGGCAAGGGTGATTACTATTTCATTCAATTTCAAAACTACTAAGAAACATCACACAAAATACTTAAATTATGCATAAATGTATAAAAGTATCTGTAAATTGTTAATAATTTATTAATAATTATTCGCTTTTTGATATCAAAAGTTTCAATACTCCGATCCAAAAATGCCGATGATGCCGATACCACCGATCCCAATACTCATAGGAAGGATTCGATATTCATTCCGATACCGACACTGCCAACCTTGCATAAAATACAAATACACAAGGCAAAGAGTTAAGTCAATGGTTATAACAAAAGGTCTAACAGAGAGAAGTGTTGTAGAGGTGAGATTGGCAGCTTTCAACTATTATATTCGAACTTGTCATTCTTATCTCATTTAATATGCTAGCAGCACCGCAATAGGAAATTGCACAACAATATAGCAAAAAAGATTTATTGTATGGTTAAGAATATCCATAGAATGGAAAGCTAGAAACTGTGTATTGTTAGTGTCTGAACTTGTTGCACTGGAGAAGTTTTTATTTTAAATTACAATACATCTCAATTATTAACAGAATCAGAAGCAAGAAGATCTAAAGCTATGTTGTACCGGACGCTAGGCCAGGCGACAGCCCACCCGCCTCGCCTAGGCACCCGTCCAGGGTTTTTCTGTTCTTTTGCCAAAAAATTATGCAAATGTGTATACAATAAATATATAGTATAATTAATAAGCATATGTTGGAGTGGGTGGGGTTCCCAACCTATGTGGAGAAGATCCCGGAGTGCGACGAGCGCCGTCCGATGTCGGAGAAGCTCGGGAGTAGTTGTTACTGCTGCTGCTGCCCCAAAGGGGTTTCTGGACCAAGTCTGCCGAGTTCGGGCCGAACTCGGTCCCAGGCCGAGTTCTGGCCGAACTCGGTCTGGCCGTTCCAGGGTTTGGCCATCCAGTGCTGGTTGCCCCACACAGAGTTCTGGCCGAACTCTGTGTGTCGGGGGGCTGAAGCGGATTTCAGGATGAGTTTTCATCATTGGATCTAATCCAACGGTCCAGGTTGGTTGCGGGATTAGGGAGATATATTGAGTTTTCTCAACCCTAATTAATTATCGTATTATCGCATTGGACAACACAAGTTTGAGAGAGAAGGAGGCAAGAGTGTCATTACAACTTCGGAGAAGAAGACGGAGGATTGAAGGTCGCTGTTCGAAGGAGATCGTGTTCGGGTAATCTCTACTCGTCGTTCTCGCTCTTCGTAGCCTTGTAATCATTGTTCTTATCTCTGAGTGTTGTGGGGATCCGATTTGGATCGGGAGGAGTTTGTAGAGGGTGTAATTCTTCTATTCCATTAGTGGAGGCTTCTCAGGGTTGGACTCCGATCGTCCCGTGGTTTTTTCCCGCAAGGGTTTCCACGTCAAAAATTCTCTGTGTCTGCGTGATTGTTTTTGTGTGCTTGTTTTTGGGTTCGTGCGTTGTTTGCTCGGTCCTCTCGCAGGCACTCTCCGGTTTGGGGAAAGGTTTCCGCGCTTCTTTCCCAACAGAGTGGTATCAGAGCTTTGGGTTCAAAGGGTGTCAGGAGTTGACAGAGGAACCAGAGAGGAGAGATGGACGCGAAGCCGGTGCGCATGGTGAACCTTAATGGCACAAACTATCATTATTGGCGGAGCAAGATGAAGGATTTGCTATTTGTCAAGAAGCTGCATCTACCTGTGTTTGCAACCGAGAGGCCCAGTGATAAATCCGAGGAGGACTGGAAGTTCGAGCACATACAGGTGTGTGGGTACATACGGCAGTTTGTTGATGAGAACGTGTACAACCACGTTGCCAATATTGAGCACGCGAAGACGTTGTGGGATAAGCTGGAATCCTTGTATGCGAAGAAGACCGGGGTAAACAAGTTGTTCCTGATCCGAACGATGATGGGTCTGCGGTACAAGGATGGGACGTCTATTACGGATCACTTGAGTGAGTTCCAGGGCGTGGTTGACCAGCTATCTTCTATGGGAGTCAAGTTCGACGACGAAGTTCAGGGACTGTGGCTGCTGTGTACATTGCCAGACTCGTGGGAGACCGTACGAGTATCTATGATCGCTTCTGCTCCAGAGGGCGTGGTCAGTCTGGAGTTTGCCAAGAGCGGGATGTTGAATGAAGAGATGCGGAGACGTTCTCAGGGCACTTCATCCACATCCCACCACTCAGAGGCACTTGTTTCAGAGAGCCGCGGAAGGGGCTAAAGCAGGGGTCCAGGTGGTGGCAGAGACAAGAGCAGGGGGAAGTCCAAGGGTCGGTACGAGGACTCAGAGTGTTATCATTGCGGTAAGAAGGGCCATATCAAGTGGAATTGTTTCGCTTGGAAGAGAGAGAAGAAGGGCGAAAAGGGGAAGCAAGAAGAGAACACTACAGCGGCGGCCTCGGTGCATGGAGGCGATGTGATCGTCGTAGGTGATGAGGTCATTACTAACCTCGCCTGCAATGACAATTCTTGGCTGGTGGACTCAGGGGCTTCAACACATGTATCTCACAATAGGTCACTGTTTGCCACTTACACGACAGGCGACTGTGGCGTGTTGAAGATGGGCAACGGAGATGTGTCGAAGGCGGTTGCCGTTGGAGATGTGCATTTGAGAACAAAGACGGATGCGGTTCTTGTTCTCAAGGATGTTCGTCATGTCCCTGATATCCGTTTCAACCTGGTGTCGGTTGGAAGGTTGGATGACGAGGGATTCTTCAGTCTCTTCGGAAATAGTCAGTGGAAGCTTTCCAGAGGTTCGATGGTGATTGCCAGAGGAAGCAAGAAGTCCGGTCTCTACTATATGGAGGGGAGCGCAGAGGGGGCACAGGAGGTAAATGCAGTCAGTGACGCGTCTACCGAGTTGTGGCACAGGCGGCTCGGCCATATCAGCGAGAAGGGGATGAGCTACTTGGTGAACAGGAAAGTGATTCCGGGGCTCAAGTCTACAAAGTTGGAGAAATGCACGCACTGTTTAGCTGGGAAGCAACATAGGGTGTCTTTCCAGAGTCACCCAAGTTCGAGGAAGCCGGCGTTGCTCGAGTTGATTCACTCGGATGTCTGGGGTCCTATGAAGGTAAAATCTCTTGGTGGTGCTTCTTACTTTGTGACTTTTATTGATGACTATTCCAGGAAGGTTTGGGTCTATGCCTTAAAGACCAAGGATCAGGTGCTGCCTACTTTCAAGGAGTTTCAGGCCTCTGTTGAAAGGGAGACGGGCAAGAAGTTGTTGTGTGTTCGGTCCGACAATGGCGGCGAATACATCGGTCCCTTTGATGCGTATTGCAGAGAGCAAGGAATACGACACCAGAAGACTCCGCCAAAGACACCTCAGCTCAATGGTGTAGCGGAGCGCATGAACAGGACACTGATGGAGAGGGTGCGGTGTTTGCTGTCAGAAGCAAACTTGCCGGGCAGTTATTGGGGTGAGGCTCTTCTCACAGCTGCTTATATTATTAATTTGTCTCCTAGTGCTCCTTTGCAGGGTGATGTGCCTGACAAAGTATGATACGGCAAAGAGCCGTCATACAATCACCTGCGGGCGTTTGGTTGTAAAGCCTTCGTGCATGTACCGAAGGACGAGAGGACCAAACTTGAGCCAAAGACGAGGCGATGCGTCTTTGTCGGCTACGGTCGGGATGAGTTTGGCTATAGACTCTACGACCCAGTGGAAGGAAAGCTCTACAGAAGCAGGGACGTGGTGTTCGTCGAGGATCAGACCATGACCAACACTCAGGATTCCGAGACGCCTTCTGAGGCTAAGGAATTACCTGAGTTAGAGTCATTTCGCTTCGAGCAGTTTTCAGAGGACATCATAGAGGATCCAGTTATGGGGGAGCCGGTACATGGAGTTGCTCCCAACCTTGATCATCAGCCTGCTGATGGTGGTCAGGGTGTCCCTCAGGAGGATGAGCATGCCGGAGAGGTAGTTCCTGAAGGGGAGGAGGCTGTCGGTATACAGCCAGCACCAGTGGCTCCACTGAGAAGGAGCGACAGGGATCGTCGACCATCTACGAGATACTCGCCGGATGAGTATGTGCTACTGACTGACGGGGAAGAGCCCGAAAGTTTCGCAGAGGCTATGGAAGACGAACACAGGCAGGAGTGGATGGTGGCTATGCAGGAGGAGATGAGTTCCTTGCACACCAATTCTACTTATGATCTGGTGCGGTTGCCAAAGGGCAAGAAGGCTTTGAAGAATCGATGGGTGTTCAGAGTGAAGCAGACAGATGATGCTACTCGCCCTCGATACAAAGCGAGGCTGGTAGTCAAGGGCTACGGTCAGCGGAAAGGCGTGGATTATGATGAAATCTTTTCGCCTGTCGTCAAGCATTCGTCTATTCGGGTGGTGCTAGCATTAGCAGCCAGTTTCGACTTGGAGGTCGAGCAGATGGACGTGAAGACGGCGTTCCTCCACGGTGATCTTGAGGAGGAGTTGTACATGGAGCAGCCGGAGGGATTCTGTGAGAAGGGCAAGTCACATTTGGTCTGCCGGTTGAGGAAGAGCTTGTATGGTCTGAAGCAGGCTCCGAGGCAGTGGTACAGAAAGTTCGAGTCGTTTATGGGGGAGCATGGTTATGCACGGACGACGTCGGACCATTGTGCATTTGTGAGGTATTTTGCCGATGATGATTTTATCATCTTATTGCTCTATGTTGATGATATGCTATTAGTGGGTCGGAATGCCACTAGGATAGCGGAGTTGAAGCGCCAACTGGGCACGGCCTTCTCTATGAAGGATTTGGGCGCAGCGAAGACTATTCTTGGGATGGAGATCAGCCGAGAGAGAGAGTCCAAGCTGTTACACTTGTCCCAAAAGAAGTACATTCATCGGGTACTTCAGCGTTTTGGGATGGACGGGTCGAAGAAAGTGAGTTCCCCCCTCGCGGCTCACTTTAAGTTCACTGAGGAGCAGTATCCATCTACCGAGGATGAAAAGAAAGATATGGAGCGGGTTCCATATGCCTCAGCTGTGGGAAGCCTTATGTATGCCATGGTGTGTACGAGGCCAGATATTGCTCATGCAGTTGGTACGGTTAGCAGGTATCTTTCGAATCCTGGAAGGGTACACTGGAGTGCGGTCAAGTGGATTCTACGATATCTTCAGGACACTGCTGGTTGGAGACTTTCCTTTGGTGGTGACGAGCCGAAGCTGGTTGGGTATACCGACGCTGATATGGCTGAAGATATAGACACGAGGCGATCGACTTCAGGCTACGTGATGATGTTTGCGGGAGGAGCAGTGTCGTGGCAATCGCGGTTGCAGAAGTGTGTTGCCTTGTCGACGACGGAGACGGAATACATTGCGGCGACGAAGGCTTGCAAGGAGCTGTTGTGGATGAAGAAGCTGTTGTAGGAAATGGGACTGAAGCAATAGCAGTATACTTTGCTTTGCGACAGTCAGAGTGCTATCCATCTTGTGAAGAATCAGACGTTTCATAGCCGGTCCAAGCACATCGAGACTCGGTATCATTGGATACGGGATGTGGTTGAAAAGAAGGACGCGGAGCTTGAGAAGGTGCATACAGATGACAACGGAGCTGATATGTTCACGAAGATTCTACCAAGGGAAAAGTTTGAGTACTGCAGGTAGATCGTCGGGATGACGACGTCCTCCCCATAGTTGTGAAGGGGGAGATTTGTTGGAGTGGGTGGGGTTCCCAACCTATGTGGAGAAGATCCCGGAGTGCGACGAGCGCCGTCCGATGTCGGAGAAGCTCGGGAGTAGTTGTTACTGCTGCTGCTGCCCCAAAGGGGGTTCTGGACCAAGTCTGCCGAGTTCGGGCCGAACTCGGTCCCAGACCGAGTTCTGGCCGAACTCGGTCTGGCCGTTCCAGGGTTTGGCCATCCAGTGCTGGTTGCCCCACACAGAGTTCTGGCCGAACTCTGTGTGTCGGGGGGCTGAAGCGGATTTCAGGATGAGTTTTCATCATTGGATCTAATCCAACGGTCCAGGTTGGTTGCGGGATTAGGGAGATATATTGAGTTTTCTCAACCCTAATTAATTATCGTATTATCGCATTGGACAACACAAGTTTGAGAGAGAAGGAGGCAAGAGTTCCATTACAACTTCGGAGAAGAAGACGGAGGATTGAAGGTCGCTGTTCGAAGGAGATCGTGTTCGGGTAATCTCTACTCGTCGTTCTCGCTCTTCGTAGCCTTGTAATCATTGTTCTTATCTCTGAGTGTTGTGGGGATCCGATTTGGATCGGGAGGAGTTTGTAGAGGGTGTAATTCTTCTATTCCATTAGTGGAGGCTTCTCAGGGTTGGACTCCGATCGTCCCGTGGTTTTTTCCCGCAAGGGTTTCCACGTCAAAAATTCTCTGTGTCTGCGTGATTGTTTTTGTGTGCTTGTTTTTGGGTTCGTGCGTTGTTTGCTCGGTCCTCTCGCAGGCACTCTCCGGTTTGGGGAAAGGTTTCCGCGCTTCTTTCCCAACAGCATAGAGCAAGACGGAGTTAAACTAATATTTATTGTATACAGTAATTATGTATACAATAAATATGTAGTTTAACTAATAAGCAATAAGCACTAAGTAATATACTTTATGCAAGGCGCCTAGGCGCATTTCTTTTTCCTCTAGTCGACCGAAGGCGGGAGCCTAGGTGCGCCTAGAAGAGCATCGCCTTAGAAGAAAGTTTTTCCGAGGCGAGCCCTCTCCGACCCGCATGCCTAGGCACGCCTAGGCCGCCTAGGCGTCGCCTATGACAACATAGAGCAAGTAGAATCGTATAAATAGCTAAATACCTCAGTGACCATTTCAACAATGCCTGCACAGAAAATAGATAGTAGGAAGACAATATCAAAATGTGCAGATAGCAAGTGTCAACAAACGTAACGCCATTGCAGGAAGATTTTTGGAGCATGCAACAAATAATTTGACCAAGACACTAACTTTAGCTAGCAATTAATAGGCTTACCTAGGAAGCCTTGGGGCCAAGTTTGTTTTTGCCATACAGAAATCCAACACCAGGAGGCTGACACACCTGAGCTATGTTGCAGGGACACGGATGCATCACGACACAGTAAGGACACGGGTACACGGACATGACACCTATTTTGGTGTGTCCTAGTATATTTTGGAGTGTTCGTGGTGCGTCCAATGCATTCCGATAAGATCCGACACGACACAACCCAAATTTGCATCTGTATTCCTAGCACCTGAGGCAGCTTTCTTCTGTAATTCTCCAACTGCTAAAGATTTATGCAAGAGACAGTTATACAACTTCAAGAATTAAATATATTATGGGAAGATTCATAATAAATTATAAACAAAATCTGCATCAAGTTTTTGCTGACAGGCCATATGAGAAACACTTGACAAAGTATGTTCTGGTAGGAAAAACAAAACCTAAAAAAGAGGGAACTGCATTCAATGGTGAAGTAGCAAATCCTACAATAACAGGATATGTACAGGTCTTCTACAATATCATTCTCAAAATTGCATACACAAATATGATAATACTGAAAGGTTACAAACAAGTCACTATTCTTGATTAGGATTTCCATAAAAATTTGGAGAAACAGTTTAAAATATATTGCCTGTGCACACTGTAGGAGCCAGAGCCACCATATCCTCCCTAGCTCCATATCCAACCTTAGTAGTAGCTTCTCCATATCTCCCGAGCTCCATATCCTACCATTTTTTATGACACCCTAATTTAATGGTTAGTTTAGCTCAAATATCTTAACCCCGTATATTTTTAACCATAAATTCATCCTCTATCAAAATTAAATTAAGTATTTTGGAAAGCATAAATTAGTCAATTTTATCGAGTTAAGACTAATTTTTGTAGCATTATACTGATTGAATGATATTTATCATAGAAGTTCACCTAAAATGTATGAGCGTAAGAAATGGCTAGAATCTCAATAACAAATATATTAAGATAGGGTAGAATATATCTTACTGATTGAATGATATTTGTTTAAGAGTGGTATTTGTAATATTATACTGATGGAATGATATTTATCATACATATTGTAAAGTTCATCTAAAATGTATGACGGTAAGAACCATGGAATGATATTTATCATACATATTTATAGTTTAGTCCAATATTTATTATTAAAGTTTAGGACGGCAATAGTTGTTATTATCTACTTTATCCTTTACTTTTAAATTTTCATGTCTTATTTTTAGTTTAAAAATGTAAAGATATTATTGGATTCCTTCTTTTCCGAAACCAACAAAATAATGAAGGCAAATATTAGGGACATTGTGAAGTTACTAGGGACAGCACATTTTTGACAGTCTTAGGATTGCCAAAATTCTGACAGTACTGTGTATATCCATTACAAAAATTGGTAGTCCTAAAAAAAGGACTATCAAACATGTACTTATTCAGGACAATCAAAAATTTGACACTCCATATAAAACTGCCAAAAATAGCAAGGACTATAAATTTTTAAAAATGCTATTCATCATCCATTTTTTTGGGTGATACCATCACCCATGACATGACGATGATATGGTGCTGACATGACGACGATTGAACATCGTGGTTTGTGTAGACACATTGATTTTAGTATTATAAAATCTTAATCACAAATGAAAGTTTTCATGGTAGAGTGAAAAAATAAAATTAGAATATCAAAATTGCGAAATTGGAAAAATAATATGTTATCTATTACACTAATGAGGCGTTTGGTTCAAGTTTTGGAAGGTTGAGAATGGAATATAGATTGCTTACCTTGTTTGGTATGTTTAGAGTTAAAAATTGGGAGAATAGAAAGGGCTTTTGTTGTGGGAAAGTAAAACCCAAGGCTCCACTTAAAAATAGTTTTATTTTCCTAGAAGTGTTGTTTGGACAATAATACCCTCATTTTACTTTCAAAATTTCAAATTCTATCCCAAACGTGTAATATAAGTATTGTGAAATTAATGAAAGAATATTTATGAAAAACTAAATAAATTAAGACTAATTTTGCATGCTTCCAACCTAACATAACCTAACCAAATATGGTATAGGAATGTTGAATTCCTTTCCCATGGAAAATGAATGGATAGTGAATTCCTAAGAATAGAATACAAAACGTTCATTCAAACACCCAAAAAAATCGTTGTCACACCTACGTCACGTCAGTGCAACGTTTTAGTGTTAGAGAATCGATCACAAATAAAAATTTTTATGATAGAATTTATCAAAAATATATTATATATAACACTAATATTGTCGACAAGTTAGCGTCGCTTCATCACCATGTCATGGATGATGGTATCATCCAAAAAACTTGGGTGATGAATAACATTTTTGTAAAAATAAAATATTCCAAAATTGTGTTAGGAGATGCAAAATAAGGGAATGGATGCAAAATAATGGGACTTCTTTTATTTTGCATCCGAAGCATACATATGGAAATGGATGCATGGATTGTTGTAGGAGATTTTGACTTGTAAGTATCATGATGATCTATGTTGCGTAGAAACGAATAGGACATGGTGACACGGACCTGTAGCATGTTTCGACGTATCCTAGTTTGTCACTGTATCTTCTCACCTTCATCCTATCTAATACGTGTCCGACTTGACACGAGCACATCGCCGATTGCTTTCTAGTTGATATTTTACAAGGGAACACACAAATTCATCTAATGTGTCCGACATGACACGGATACATCACCGATTGCTTTCTAGGCGATACTTTTACAAGGGAACACACAGATCCACCTTGTAACTTGATAACATTAGTTGTAACTGTCTGTGATTACAAATATAGTAATCAAAGTTTGTACTTGGTACAAGAATAATGCTATATCCCTCCAAATTATCCCTCAAAGTCAGCACTCCTTATGTGACAGCTGACGTGACATGTTGATATGATAACTGACATAGCACATTTTAAAATTAAATTTAAAATTAACATTAAAATTAATATTAACATTAAAATTAATATTAACATCAATAATAATAATATTAATAAAATATTAACATTAATATTAATATTTTTATTAATATTAATATTAACAATAATATTAATATTAGCATTAACATTAACATTAATATTAACATTTTCTAACAGGAAAAAAATTGGTTAATTATTTTTTGGATTAAATTTCCTATATCAGCTTCCATATTAGATGACACGTAATATTATTTAACATGCCATGTCATCTGTCACATAAAAAATGCTTCGGAGGGACAATTTGAAGGTAGCATTACTCAATGTACAAGCACAAGCCCAAAAGTGAGAAGAGGATACTGCCATACTGGTAGAGGGTAGTGTACAATAACTGCTTGTTTAGATTGCAATAAGAGAAAACTCACAAACATGACAGTTAATAAAATAAAAGGATCTTACTACAGTATATGTATTGGAATCAGTATCGGATTCTTCCTAAGTACCCGGATCGACAGTATCGACAATATCGACGATTTCAGATTTCATATCACAGTATAAATTCTTTGGGTATAGGAAAGCAAGTAACTTGTTATCAAGCCACATTGGTAGCAACTTGTCGAGTAGAGCTCGCTGAGTTGCAAGCTTAAACATCAAAGTGTTCTGTTGTTGCACCAGAGCAAGTATGTCTTGAATATTTAGATGATCCTGATCTGTAGAAGCACTTCATGTTGGAGTGGGTGGGGTTCCCACCTATGTGGAGAATACCCCGGAGAGCGACGAGCGCCATCCGTGTGTCGGAGAAGCTTGGGGAGTGCATGGATTTTATTTTGGTACATATATGGTAAGAAAATATATGATTGGATTTCCATATTTACTTTGATTATATATTTATGATTGGACCCTTCATATAGTAGCTTTCCATGTTATTGGGTTTCCAATTATGGTAAGCTAATTATGATTGGATTTCCATTAAATATATGATTGATTTATATTGGAAGTTTCCATATATATTGGCCTTCCATGTATGGGTTACCAAGGGCTTATAAAAGGGTAATGCATGCTAGTTGTAAAATTATCTCAAAACAAAGAGTGCTTTACAATCTTTGAGAAAGAGAGAGAGAGAGAGGATTAAGGACTATTGTGAAGGAGAGATTGTTTCGAATAATTTTTCGGCATCTCTTGTTCTTCGGAGTCCGCAATCAAAATTTTTCTTCTTTCAAGTGAGTTGTGGTGATCCGTGTTGGATCGGGAGGAGCTTGTAGAGGGTGTATTCTCTTTATTCCATTAGTGGAGGTTCTTCAGGGTTGGACTCCGATCGTCCCGTGGTTTTTCTCACAAGGGTTTTCTACGTCAAAAATTTTTGTGTCTGCCATTGTGTTTGGCATTTTTGGCTTGTGTTCTTTTGCTCGGTTCTCTCGCAGGACTTTCTGATTTGGGAGAACGATTTTTGCGCTTCGTTCCCAACAGAGTGGTATCAAAGCCAGGTTCTGGAATTCAGAAGGGTGTCAGGAGTTGACAAAAACTAGAGAGGAGAGATGGACGCGAAGCCGGTGCGCATGGTGAACCTGAACGGCACCAACTATCACTATTGGCGGAGCAAGATGAAGGATTTGCTGTTCATCAAGAAGCTGTATCTTCCAGTATTTGCATCCGAGAAGTCCAGTGACAAATCCGATGAGGACTGGAACTTCGAGCATATACAGGTGTGTGGGTACATGCGGCAGTTCGTTGACGAGAACGTGTACAACCACGTTGCCAATATTGAGCATGCGAAGACATTGTGGGAGAAGCTGGAATCTTTGTACGCAAAAAAGACCGGGGTAAACAAATTGTTCCTGATTCGGACGATGATGGGTCTGCGGTACAAAGATGGTGCATCCATTACGGATCACTTGAGTGAGTTCCAGGGCGTGGTGGACCAACTATCCTCGATAGGAGTCAAGTTCGATGATGAGGTTCAAGGACTTTGGTTGCTATGTACATTGCCAGACTCGTGGGAGACTGTACGAGTATTTATGATCGCTTCTGCTCCGGAAGGCGTGGTCAGTCTGGAGTTTGCCAAGAGCGGGGTACTGAATGAAGAGATGCGGAGACGTTCTCAGGGCACTTCATCCATATCCCATCACTCAGAGGCACTAGTTTCGGAGAGCCGCGGAAGGGGCAAAAGCAGGGGTCCAGGTGGTGGCAGAGACAAGAGCAGGGGAAAGTCCAAAGGTCGGTACGAGGACTCGGAGTGTTACTATTGTGGCAAGAAGGGCCACATCAAGCAGAACTATTTTGCTTGGAAGAGAGAGAAGAAGGGCGACAAGGGGAAGCAAGATGAGAACACTACAGCGACAGCTTTGATACATGGAGGCGATGTGATCGTCGTAGGTGATGAGGTTATCACAAACCTCGCCTGCGATGACAATTCTTGGCTGGTGGACTCAGGGGCTTCAGCGCATGTATCTCACAACAGGGCACTATTTGCCACTTACACGACAGGCGACTGTAGAGTATTGAAGATGGGCAATGGAGATGTATCAAAGGCGGTTGCCGTTGGAGATGTGCATTTGAGGACGAAGACAAGTGCAGTTCTTGTTCTCAAAGATATTCGTCATGTCCCTGATATCCGTTTCAATCTGGTGTCGGTTGGAAGGTTGGATGATGAGGGATTCTTCAGTCTCTTCGAAAATAGTCAGTGGAAGCTTTCCAGCGGTTCGATGGTGATTGCCAGTGGAAGCAAGAAGTCCGGTCTCCACTATATGGAGGAGAGCGCACAGGGGGCACAGGAGGTGAACGCAGTCAGTGATGCGTCTACCGAGTTGTGGCACAGGCGGCTCGGCCATATCAGCGAGAAGGGGATGAGCTACTTGGTGAACAGGAAGGTGATTCCAGGGCTCAAGTCTACAAAGTTGGAGAAGTGCACGCACTGCTTAGCTGGGAAGCAAAATAGGGTGTCTTTCCAAAGTCACCAAGTTCAAGGAAGTCGGCGTTGCTCGAGTTGATTCACTCGGATGTCTGCGGTCCTATAAAGGTAAAATCTATTGGTGGTGCTTCTTACTTTATAACATTTATTGATGACTGTTCCAGAAAGGTTTGGGTCTATGCCTTAAAGACCAAGGATCAGGTGCTGCCTACTTTCAAAGAGTTTCAGGCCTCTGTTGAAAGAGAGACGGGAAAGAAGTTATTGTGTGTTCGATCCGACAATGGCGACGAATACATCGGTCCCTTTGATGCTTATTGCAGAGAGCAGGGGATACGACACCCGAATACTCCGCCAAAGACACCTCATCTCAATGGTGTAGCGGAGCGCATGAACAGGACACTGATGGAGAGGGTGCGGTGTTTGCTGTCAAAAGCAAACTTGTCGGGCAATTATTGGGGTGAGGCTCTTCTCACAGCCGCTTATGTTATTAATTTGTCTCCTATTTCTCCTTTGCAGGGTGATGTGCCTGACAAAGTATGGTACGACAAAGAGCCATCATACAATCACCTGTGAGTGTTTGGCTGTAAGGCCTTCGTACATGTACCGAAGGACGTGAGGACCAAACTTGAGCTGAAGACGAGGCGATGCGTCTTTGTCGGCTATGGTCGGGATGAGTTTGGCTATAGACTCTACGACCCGGTAGGAAGAAAGCTCTACAGAAGCAGGGACGTGGTGTTCGTCGAGGATCAGACCATGACCAACACTCAGGATTTCGAGACACCTTCTGAGGCTGAGGAATTGCCAAAGTTAGAGTCATTTCGCTTCGAGCAGTTTCCAGAGGACATCGCAGAGGATCCTATTATGGGGGAGCCAGTACATGGAGTTGCTTCCAACCTTGATCATCAGCCTGCTGATGGTGGTCAGGATGTCCCTCAGGAGGATGAGCATGCCAGGAAGGCAGTTCCTGAAGGAGAGGAGGCTGTTGTTGTACAGCCAGCACCAGTGGCTCCACTGAGAAGGAGCGACAGAGATCGTCGACCATCTACGAGATACTCACCGGATGAGTATGTGCTATTGACTGACGGAAGAGAGCCCGAAAGCTTTGTAGAGGCTATGGAAGACGAACACAGGCAGGAGTGGATGGAGGCCATACAGGAGGAGATGAGTTCTTTGCACACTATTTCCACTTATGAGCTGGTGCGGTTGCCAAAGGGCAAGAAGGCTTTGAAGAATCGATGGATGTTTAGAGTGAAGCAGACGGATGATGCTACTCGCCCTCGATACAAAGCGAGGCTGGTAGTCAAAGGCTACGGTCAGCAAAAAGACGTAGATTATGATGAGATCTTTTTGCCTGTTGTCAAGTATTCGTCTATTCGGGTGGTGCTAGCATTAGCAGCCAGTCTCGACTTGGAGGTCGAGCAGATGGACGTGAAGACGGCATTCCTCCACGGTGATCTTGAGGAGGAGTTGTACATGGAGCAGCCAGAGGGATTCTGTGAGAAGGACAAGTCACATTTGGTCTGCCAGTTGAGAAAGAGCTTGTATGGTCTGAAGCAGGCTCCGAGGCAGTGGTACAGGAAGTTCGAGTCATTTATGGGGGAGCATGGTTATGCACGGACGACGTCGGACCATTGTACATTTGTGAGGTATTTTATCGAGGATGATTTTATTATTTTATTGCTCTATGTAGATGATATGCTATTAGTGGATCGGAATGCCACTAGGATAGCGGAGTTGAAGCGCCAACTGGGCACGGCCTTCTCTATGAAGGATTTGGGCGCAGCGAAGACTATTCTTGGGATGGAGATCAGCCGAGAGAGAGAGTCCAAGCTGCTACATTTGTCCCAAAAGAAGTACATTCATCGGGTACTTCAGCGTTTCGGTATGGACGGGCCGAAGAAAGTGAGTTACCCCCTTATGGCTCACTTTAAGCTCACTGAGGAGCAGTGTCCATCTAACCGAGGACGAAAAGGAAGATATGGAGCGGGTTCCATATGCCTCAGCTGTGGGAAGTCTTATATATGCTATGGTGTGTACGAGGCCAGACATCGCTCATGCAGTTGGCACAGTTAGCAGGTACCTTTCAAATCCTGGAAGGGTACATTAGAGTGCGGTCAAGTGGATTCTACGATACCTTCACGGTACTACCGATTGGAGACTTTCTTTTGGTGGTGACGAGCCGAAGCTGGTTGGGTATACTGACGCTGATATGGTTGGAGATGTAGACACGAAACGATAGACTTTGGGCTATGTGATGATGTTTGCTGGAGGAGCGGTATCATGGCAGTCGCGGTTGCAGAAGTATGTTATCTTGTCGACGACAGAGGCAGAGTACATTACGACGACGGAGGCTTACAAGGAGTTGTTGTGGATGAAGAAGCTGCTGCAGGAAATAGGACTGAAGCAAGAGCAGTATACTTTGCTTTGCGACAGTCAAAGTGCTATTCACCTTGTGAAGAACCAGACATTTCATAGTCGGTCCAAGCACATCGAGACTCGGTATCATTGGATACGGGATGTGGTTGAGAAGAAGGATGCAGCGCTTGAGAAGGTTCATACTGATGACAATGGAGCGGACATGCTCACGAAGGTTCTTCTGAGGGGAAAGTTTGAGTACTGCAGGCAGATCGTCGGGATGACGACCTCCTCCACATAGTTGTGAAGGAGAAGATTTGTTGGAGTGGTTGGGGTTCCCACCTATGTGGAGAATACCCCGGAGAGCGACGAGCGCCATCCGTGTGTCAGAGAAGCTTGGGGAGTGCGTGGATTTTATTTTGGTACATATATGGTAAGGAAATATATGATTGGATTTCCATATTTACTTTGATTATATATTTATGATTGGACCCTTCATATAGTAGTTTTCCATATTATTGGGTTTTCAATTATGGTAAGCTAATTATGATTGGATTTCCATTAAATATATGATTGATTTATATTGGAAGTTTCCATATATATTGGCCTTCCATTTATGGGTTACCAAGGGCTTATAAAAGGGTGATGCATGCTAGTTGTAAAATCATCTCAAAACAAAGAGTGCTTTATAATCTTTGAGAGAGAGAGAGAGAGGATTAAGGACTATTGTGAAGGAGAGATTGCTTCGAATAATATTTTGGCATCTCTTGTTTTTCGGAGTCCGCAATCAAAAAATTTCTTCTTTCAAGTGAGTTGTGGTGATCCGTGTTGGATCGGGAGGAGCTTGTAGAGGGTGTATTCTCTTTATTCTATTAGTGGAGGTTCTTCAGGGTTGGACTCCGATCGTCCCGTGATTTTTCCTGCAAGGGTTTTCCACGTCAAAAATCTTTGTGTCTGTGATTGTGTTTGGTATTTTTGGTTTGTGTGCTTTTGCTCGGTTCTCTCGCAGGACTTTCTGGTTTGGGGGAACGGTTTCTGTGCTTCGTTTCCAACACTTCAGTACAGTGGTAAGATGTCTGGATTCCAAATTTTGGTGCATCAATTGTTAGTGCCGAGGTTACAAAGATGTACTCAGAACTTGTAAAAAATAGAAGATCATAAGTTATTACTGTCGTTATTTGTTATGTAATCAGATTATAGAGTGACTTTCGAAACTACTAGTAAAAGCACGTGCGTTGCACGTAAAATTCTTCTTCTTTCTTTCTAATCTTATCAAAAGTAATTTAAATATTTAAATTTAAATAAAGATTTATTGTATATATATTTATATTTTAATTAAGATTTATAAAAATTAATTAAATTTTAATTATACTTTGTTATGGATATATGTGGATAAAAAGAGAAGGTATTCGGTTATGAGGAAGAAAATGAAAGAAAGTTTAAAATTACAATTTTCCATATTTTTTGTGTGTTGTGGATAAAAAAAGAGGATGTTTGGTTATGTGGAAGAAAAAAAAGGTTTTTATAAGGAACCTGTTACGTTGCCTGCAGTTTGTGACCGCAGGCATGACCGCATGCCATGTGGCGACCTTTTATTGGCCTCATGACATGATGCTTAAAGAGGGTGGGGTCCAGTAATGACGGAGGATGTCAATGGTTGGCTGTCACGTGGTCATGCGGTCACATCCGCGGACAAAATATCATTTTTATTTTTTATAAAAGGATAAAAGAGGTTTGAGGGGGCGTTTGGTATGTGGTACGCGAATATATTTTTTCCACTCAAATTTATGGTGGAAAATATATTTTCAATGTTTGTTTTTCGGAAATTTGATTTCCGAAAATATAAATTTTGTATACTGATGAAGTAGGGGGAATTTTCTAGTGGCAGAGTGACAGAAAAGGTTTGGTAGATGGTATGCAAATGCTGTGTCAGCCTGACAAAGGCACACAAAAAATGTTTGACGTTCAGATGAAAAATGCTTCTAGATGTCCCAATGAATCAGACATTGTGTAGATTTTTAACTGCACTTTCACTGTTTGATGTTTTGAGGGTGAACGGTGAGTCCAAGCTAAGAAAAAATGCCAATTTTTTTTCATTTTTGTCTGTCAATGAAAAGTCTGGATAAGAATACTGTTGGGGTTAGTCCATAACCCGATCCACTCACTGCATTTTAAGACCTATTTCAATATTTTGTTTTATTATTTTTTAGTTATTTTATTTACTATTATTATTTTTATTTTTATTATTATTATTATTATTATTATTATTATTATTGGAGATGCTTGACGACACGTACGAAATTTTGTGCATGATATTTTTTTTTGGGCCATTGCATCCAACTCCCACCATTTTATAAAATGGAAGGAATAATGTTCCACCGTGGCTCGATCCACTGATCTTTATCACCCAATCGGGATATTATATCTCTTTGCGGTAACCACAAGGGTCACCTGAATTCAGCAAGGTGTAGTGACACATATTTATCTCTATTACATATATGGGGTGTGTCAAGTGTAGTGAATTATCTCTTTTGCAAATGTGCGACAATCAACTCTCACATTTAACTTTTTTATAGTCATTTTTTGGATTTATCTCTATGACAAATCTTTTAGACTCATAACAATGGGTTGTTTAGTTCTTAACTGACCTAGTGATTGTTCTCCTATATAAGATGAACACCAACACTTGGTAGTTTTTAGACTATGGGAAAAAAAGAAGAAGAGAAAAGAGCAAGACTTTTACCTCAAAGTCTTGCGAGTTCTGAGACGAAAGGCGATACAAATGTGCGTTCCAAAGAAGCTTGCTGGTTTCTAGAAACGTATTGACTAGGAGAAGATCAAATCTCGCTTTGAAACAATGGTGGTTTTAAGCACCGAATAGGTTGTTATGCTACTATTAGGCACAAATTTCTACAACAACTTATGTTGCTTATATAGCGGTTCATAATGCTTTTACTACAAACAATTTTGTACAGAAGTTTACACTACTTCAAAATCTTTTTAGCAATTTATTCTGCTTATAACTTCTACACTTCTACTATAGTGGTTTATACTGCTGCTATACAAGAATTCTAGAACAAATACATTTGTGTATGTTACGTGTATATTTAATTATTGTCACTTGTCACCTTTAGGTCATTCTAAATATTTATAACTTCTATAGTTCTACTATAGTGGTTTCTAAATACATTTGTATGTTACATGTACATTCAATCTTTGACATGTTTAGGTCATTCTAAACACAAGCTAGCAATGTCAAGGGTTATGAACCAACCAAATTCGGATGTCCACTTTTTAATGGTAGGCGTGCCTCTAAGGGGCTCGAATCCGCACTTTTCCCAAAATTTTTTGAAATATTTCTTTATTATTTATTTGATTTAAATGGTGATTTATGATTTTTATAAATAATTATTTAGTTAATTATTACGATAGATGACTTTAGCCATGGTTGAGTTTTGAAGTACCAGACGACTAGAAATCATGGCACGGATAGTGCAGTGGCGTGCCTTGACTAGTGTATTAGCCAAGCCAAGGAAGACTCAGCCATAAGTGTATCCTAACTAAGAAAACCAGGCTAAGTTGTGACATGACCCCTTTAAATATTTTTAATTATTTATTATTAGATTATTAACTTTTAGGAGACCCGACTGTACTATTCTGGCCCGAACTTGACCCAAGCCAATCCAAACTCATGTAGACATATCGTACGCCCAAAAACAACCATGTAGATGTATATGGTATATGTAAAAAATAATTGTATTGGTATTTTACTTTTATGGCCAAGTAAATAGTTTAGAATAGTTATATACGATATAAATATATAGTATTATCATTGAATGGATAATATATTTTATAAATAATGTCTTTGTATATTCTTTTGGAATCAGTAGGTTAAATACGATCTTGCCTATATTTGATTATATGTACATGCATTTATTTAATTTAATTACAGATGTATACACTTATAATAGTTTTAATTATATATTGATTATAAGTTTAGTATTTATATTACATAAGGCCTATTATAAAATTCTTGTAAGTTATAAGTGTATTTATTTTAGTAAACATGTATTGCAAATGTTGTTTAAATATATATATAGTGTAACTATGCCTTGTAACAAATATATATATATATATATATATATATATATATATATATATATATATGTGTGTGTGTGTGTGTGTGTGTGTGTGTGTGTGTGTGTGTGTGTGTGTGTGTCTGTGTGAGTGTGTGTGTGTGTGTGTGTGTGTGTGTAGATAGAGAGAATAAATAGTTATATTAAGGAAAACAAATAAAAGCAAAACCCATGGCAGCCCAGCAGTGAAGGGAGTCCCAGTCCAACAAAGCCAGGACCAAGCCCAGTAACTCACAACTCAAATTCCCTTTCCTAAAACAAATCAAACCAAATTCATGAAGTTCATTCTTCTCAATAATGGCATATTCCTTGCAAGCATAGAGGAATATGATTCTATCAGTGACAAAAGATTCCTAACCATGCAGTGCCAACCTATTGTAAAGGAACCACTATATTTAAAGCAAATCCAACCGGCCTTGCCATTGGGCTAAATCGAGCCCCTTAGTTGAACACAACTTAGGCTAAACCGAGCCCCTTAGTTGAACACAACTTAGGCTAAACAGAGCCCCTTAGTTGAACACAACTTTTCCCCCAGCCGAGCCTTCCAGGCCAACCCGAGCGTAAGGACCCGTTTTCCCTTACTCTGTTCCAGAATCGAACATGTGGGTGTATATATACAACAATTGGGATGAACTCAAAACCCTAAAACACAACGCCGACCCCCACACCTGGGCGCACCCCCACGCACACGCGCGCCGCCGGGAGCCACCGCCGGTCGGCCGGAGCCGCCGCGACTGCAGCGAACAGAACAGCAAACCGCGAACATAGCACAACTGAACTCGTAGATTTGGGCTGATTTTGCTGCAAGTTTTTGCATCGTATGGTGGATCGTTTATGGATCTTCTACTTCAGGTATGAGCAAGACCTATAGGGCTTTAAACCCCTTCAAATAGATTGTAGGTTACTTCACTAGATTGTTAGATAATTCGACGCCAAAATTGGCGAATCACTGTTCAAAAATAGGACAGTTTCGTGGACCAGCACCCAACTTTGAAGGCCTTTCTCGGTCGAACCTTTGATCGAATTCGAAATCCACCTGACGGAATTTATTAACAACATATATGGCTAGAAAATTCCAGTACGAGGTTTGTAAAAATTTGCCTTGTACAGAGAAGTACACACATGTAAACTTGGTCAAAAACCTGTTTTCAAAAACATAAAATTCATCCGATACAACGTGCGTCCCGTCAAACGGGCGACGTGGACGCGAACCGAAAGCATCGAAAGGTGCGTATCGGCTTCGGGGATGTGTTGGCTTTTACAGAATTTAAATTGGTCGCGTGTGTGCGACGAATTTGATGCGTATCCGTCAAAATTTACCGTATCGACCTCTGTGCAAATTTCTTAATTACTTTGTGCACGTTCGTCAAATCGAGACAAAAATTACACCAACAGGACCGTATCATTTTTCTGGTCCTGTATGCCAAGTTTGGTTCGATTCTGAGACAGTTGATCGGATCGCCGTTTTGTGGACCCTACGATCCGATTCAACGGGCAATTTTGTGCACGGCCCACCGAAATCTAAAATTTGACATACCATTAGGTTCGTATCATCAAACCGGATCCGTAGACATATAGTTTGATGAATTTAGAGACCATTGACTCTAACACACTTTTCGGTGCAAAACGGGTCCAACGATGGACATCGTTTTGGCCCAAAATTATCGTTTTGCCCCTGTGTCCAGAATTGGACTTAAGGATAGGAAACTCTAGCAAATTTGACTATTCTGAGAATGTTGGAAATGTTTGTTTCAGCTTTCGGAGACAGTTGTGAGATTTGGACTTATTGGCTTACTAGTTGACAGTTTATTGATTGTTCTTCGCGCAAACTCCAACAAGTATACCTTGCCTCCCTCTACAGTTTATTTACATACATATTTCCATTATTATTATATAGTTTTACTGGTTGATTATTGATATGTGATTTGTACATCGTGCATGCTAGTTTATATATAGTCCTTATTTATAGTTTGTTAGTTCATATTGGATTGGTTCTCTCGTGTATCTTAATTTGGTCGTGTCGTGTCATCACCTGTACTTGGACTGAGTCGCATCATGTCGTAGGATGAATAAGTCATAACGGAACTGCTGTACCTTGAATTCTTGAAGCTAACCTGCGAGTCCACACTAGGAGCGAGGGTTAGTAGTTATCTGTACCTTGATTCCTGAAGCTAACCTGCGAGTCCACACTAGGTACGAGGGTTAGTAGTTATCTATTCTGCACCTGCGAGTGAACACTAGAGGCGAGGGTGATTTCTTGAAGCTAACCTGTGAGTCCACACAAGGGGCGAGGGTTAGTAGTTGATCAAACCTGCGAGTCCACACAAGGGCGATGGATCTCTTGAAGCTAACCTGCGAGTCCATATTAGGGGCGAGGGTTAGTAGTTATCTATTTCGCACCTACGAGTCCACACTAGGGGCAAGGGTGATTTCTTGAAGCTAACCTGCGAGTCCACACAAGGGACGAGGGTTAGTAGTTGATCAAATCTGCGAGTCCACACAAGGGGCGAGGGTGATCTCTTGAAGCTAACCTGCGAATCCACATTAGGGGCGAGGGTTAGTAGTTATCTATTCTGCACCTGCGAGTCCACACTAGGGGCGAGGGTGATTTCTTGATGCTAACCTGCGAGTCCAAACAAGGGGCGAGGGTTAGTAGTTGATCAAACCTGTGAGTCCATACAAGGGGCGAGGGTGATCTCTTGAAGCTAACCTGCGAGTCCACATTAGGGGCGAGGGTTAGTAGTTATCTGTTCTGCACCTGCGAGTCCACACTAGGGCATTACACCAAAATGGATAACTAGGAACACTAGGCATATTTCAATGCGGAACACCTATTCGGCGTGCCTATGGTTTGGAACGGACAATAAGTGTGCCAGAATAAAAAAATTGTTCCAAATATAAAGTTATATATATATTTTAATTAATTTTTTTGGAACACACTTAAACCGTTCCAAAACCGTTTCAAAGAATAAAATATTAATTAATTATTTTAGAATTACTTAAACCCTCCAGCCGTTCCAAATCTCCCCTCTCTCTCTCTCTTATTGCAAATCGTTCCAAACCCCCCCCCCCCCCCCCCCGGCTTCTTCCCGACCCAAACCCAGACGGAAAAGTAAAAAGGGAGGGAAACCAAAACAGGGAAAGGGGGGAAACCAAATTTCACACGGAAAAGGGAGGGAGGAGGGAGAAGGGAGAGAGCTTAAGATTATGATGTTGCCCCCCTCCTTTTCTCCCCATATGCTCATCTGAAGAAAATGCTCCGCTCCTCGTTCTCATCTGCTCGTTCCGATCTACTCTGCTTCCTCGTCCGATCTGCTCCGGTCCGCTCCTATCGGCTCCTCGTCTGATCGGCTCCACACCGCCCATCCACACTCCTTCGAGCTCCTCGTTCTCATCTGCTCGTTCCGATCTGCTCCGCTTCCTCGTCCGATCTGCTCCAGTCCGCTTCTATCGACTCCTCATCTGATCGGCTCCACACTGTCCATCCACACTCCACCGATCTCGACTCTCCTACTCATTGTAAGCATCCAAAATTCTCTTACCATTTTTCCCCAAAGATATATATATATATATATATATATATATATATATATATATATATATATATATATATATATATATGTATATATATATATACCTTTTGGCATATTGTTTTATAGGTATGAATAGAATTCTGTTCAGTAGATGGTTTGGTTTTAAGTCTTACTATTTTTCCCCCATGGTTTGGTTTTAAGTCTGATAACATAGATGGTATGCGTTCCTGGTCCAAGGTGATTGCTGTGACGGTCAATGTCGAGATGCCCTTGCTGTTGACTGTTCTTTGCATGGGTCTGCCTGTCTGTCATGTATACATGTCCTGTAATAGGTTTTTAGTGATTGGAGTTTATTTGATGTGAATATGAGGACATGATCACCTGATCCAATAAAAGTTGAGAGATTTTTCTTGTAATAGAGGAAATCAAATAAAAAATTCTAATCTTGTATAACAATGCTCTAGCTGTAAATATATAAACAAATTCAAGTTTGCAAAAAACTTGGTTTTAGGAGAAATCTTTTCCTGTATTAAGCTACTGGTTAGACAAATTCTTAGTTGCAATTTCATATTGTTCTTATTTTCAATTTCACTTGGTAAATGTTTGTACATTTTGTAGGATCTATTTTTTGTAGTGATTGGACAACTTGGCTACCAATAGAGACAAATCGTGGATGAGAAAAAGGGGTGGTGCAAGTTATATCAAAGGTGTTGAACAGTTTGTGAATTTTGTTAAGGAGAATACAGCCGGACAAACACAATTTCCATGTCCATGTAAGCATTGTAAGAATTCGAAAGGACACATAGATCTCGACGAAATCAGCCTTCATTTGTTGAAGAATGGTATGCACCAAAGTTACCTGGTATGGAAACATCATGGAGAAAATGAAAATGATTTAGGAGAAAACATACCAACAATGGCTAGCCCAATTGAAGAACCACGAATTGAAGAATCGAACGTTCCTAGACTGGAGGATCTCATTGATGATGTATATAATATTCATACCAAGGCGACCGAGCATTCACCTGTTGATATGAGTGTAACAAATGAAGACGGCGAAGGAGATGACACAATTGTTGAGCCTGGGATGCAAGAGAGCAAAAAATACAAAAAGTTGAGGAATGTGGCATCAGAACCTTTATCCGGGTTGTCCTAAGGGGAAGACCATATTGTCTACCATTATCGAGTTGCAAAATTTGAAGACACAATATGGGTGGACAGGTACTAGTGTAACAGCATTACTAGAGTGGTTAAAGGGCTTGCTCACATAAAACTGCAATCTTCCAAAAAATTATCCTCATATGAAGAACATGATTAAGGACTTGGAAATGGAATGTGAAACCATCCATGCATGTAGGAATGGATGCATCCTATATCGTAAGGAATACGAACATATCCATATATGTCCGAAATGTGGAGTGAGTCGGTATAAACTTGTGTTTGGAAGTGATACAGAGGCAAAAAAGAATTTCAAGAAAGAACCTGCAAAGTTTGTGAAATATTTTCCTTTGATTCCGAGGTTAAAAAGATTCTTTAGTATTCCTTGGATTGGAGAGGCAATGACTTGGCACCAAAAGGCAAAGAGTAATGAAAATCTAATGAGACATTCTTGTGACTCAGGCCAATGGGATTCGGTCAAAGTTTATTGGCCAGAGTTTGCTGCAGATCCTAGGAACATACGACTTGCAATATCAACGGATGGTTTCAACCCACATGGAACTCTAAGTAGCAATTACAGTTGTTGGCCAGTGATTTTAGCACCATTAAATCTTCCACCATCGTTGTGCATGAAAAGAGAGTTTACTTTGCTGACATTATTAATTTCAGGGCCCAAAGGACCTGGAAAACATTTTGACGTATTCTTGGAACCTTTGGTAGAAGAGTTGAAAGAGCTATGGGTTAATGGCATGTCAACATGGGATGCATTTACCAAAACCACATTTACTATAAAGGCTATGTTGTTTTGGGGGGTCCATGATTTTCCTGCATACGGGAATCTGTCTGGTTGTACTGTTCATGGTTATAAGGCTTGTCCCATGTGCGCAGATGATATCGACTCTAAGCGGCTTGGAGACTCTTCAAAAGTATATTATCACAGCTATCAACGATTCTTGAAGTCTGATCACAAGTTTAGGACTGATAAAAGATTCAACAAAATAATCGAACAACGACCTCCTCCACAAAGATTGTCCGGGGAAGAAGTTGAACAAAAGATAGCCAAAATTCTTGAAAATAATGAAAGGGCACGATTGAAGCAAGTTACTCATGGAAAGCGTAAGAGACAAAATCGAAAGCATGAAAGCAAATCCTATGAAAAAGACAATGAAGAAGAGGTGTCTACTAAAGCAGCACCATGGTCTAGAAGGTCTATTTTGTTTGATTTGCCTTACTGGAAGTTTCTTGAAGTCAGACACAACATTGACGTTATGCACACTGAAAAGAATGTCACAGACCACTTATTGAATATGTTGATGGGTGTGAAAAAGAAAACAAAGGACGGGATAGAAGTTCGAAAAGAAATGAAAAATTAGGGATAAATAAGAAGTTGTGGGTAGTTGAAGCTGAAGAAACAGGAATAACAACAATGCCAAAGGCATCGTACGCCTTGACAAAGAAGGAAAAGGAAGATTTTTGTCGGACCTTAAAAGATTTAAAGCTTCCTACGGGATTTTCCTCTAACTTGAGTAATTGTGTTACCATCCAACCTCCTAAACTAAGGGGGCTCGAATCACATGATTATCATGTTATTATGCAATACTTGCTTCTAGTATTGCTTAGACATTCTTTTCATAAAGATCGGGACATAAGAATTGCAATTCAGAGGATTAGCTTATTCTTTAAAAATTTATGTGCCAAGGTGATCAATAAAGAAGAGCTCCGACAAGCAAAGAAGGCGTTGGTTGAGGCAATGTGTATTCTTGAAAAGGAATTTCTGCCTTCCTTCTTTGTTATAAGTGTCCACTTAATGATTCATCTAGCTGATGAGGCCTTGTCGTGAGGGACAGTTGGATTTCGATGGATGTATCCATTTGAAAGGTACACTCTTAGTGTTTTATTCCATATTTTACTTTTAGAATTAATTTATTGATGACATAACTTATGTATATTTTTTAATAACAGATTGATGAAGTGCTACAAAAAATATATCCTTAACAAGCGATACATTGAAGGTTCGATAGCTGAGGCTTACCTTGTAGATGAATATGTAATATATTGTATGGAGTATATGCCAAACTCGAGCACTTTTGGTCACAATTTTAGTCGAGAAGACTGGCTGGATGAGAGTCTTGATTTCACAGATGAGAAGTCCTTGGAAATAGGAGGAGTTGTGTAGCTCAACCATGTTCAATTTGAGCAAGTGCGTAGATGGGTTCTCAATCGACTTGCAGATTTGAGTGAATGGGAAGAGTATGTGTGCCCTTTTGCTAAAAGCTAAATATGTTTTTATAATTATAAGGATGTGCATGACATAAATAATAAGTATTATAACATAATATGGTTATGTGCATGACATAAATGTGGTTATCCATGCAGAAAGTACAACCGTTATTACCAATGCATTTCAACTAAGAATCGAAAAGGTGGTTCGACAAGAGAAAATACGATAATTAAGGAATTCATTCCTTGGTTGTGTGATGAGGTAATATTTTTTATTTGTTTATGTGCTTTTGTATTTTTGCACAAATTAAGCATTTTTCTATGCAGTTATTGGATGCAGGGCAAACTGTCACGCCCCAGAAACAGAATACTGGAGAGCGGGGGCGTACATAGCCAGCTACGTTTAATGAAATAGAATCCACCTCACTATACGGTCACGGCTGTCTAGATATATGAGGGTTTAACTACAAGCCATCAGTCTCTTATGGTCATGAACAAGCCTAGTGTCTCAATCACAAGCAAGTAAGTAAATGTTACAAGATGTAAGATCACCAAATATATAATAGTAAGGCATCCCAAACATTACATATTCAGCTGATCATGAAGCTAGTCGTTACAAAATGTGATGACTAGCAAGAGTTTAGTCATACATGATCAATCCTAGGATCTGTCAATCATGTTATAGCATATAGGCAGACAATAATAAGTTGCAACCGAGCTAACACGTGCTCGTCGGCTAAACGCCTCAAAAGAATAATTTTACAATAGAGTGGGAGAGCCAAAATGAACCCACTCGTTGCCAGGATTCCGTCTAGTGGTCACCATCTGGCTGGAAAGTCGGTAGATCCTCTGGAGTTGCTCCGAAATCTGGCCATACAAAACCAGCTGGGTCAGACCCCAGAAAGAGCAAGCGCCACAAAGGAGGCTTCACTTAAGAACTAAAACCAACAATTAGTATAGAATATAAAATATAATAAAACTGGAGATATAAAAACTATAATGATATACGATAAGATAACCATGGGACTATTCAGATAGCCAGGTTACAACCCTTAAACCAAACAAGGACCGGGGTTGTAACCCTTCATCTGAATGGAACTTGGTTTCCCACCATTTATCGATAAAATAAAGCACAAGCATTCAGGTCATGTTACAATCTTGTACAGGATCAGGACAAGACTAGACTGGGCTAAACTCTATCCAATCAATCACGGCCAAGCAATGAGTACGGCTTGATACTTTAACTAACTAGGGTTATCACAGGCCTAGTAACTAGCAAGATACAGAGAGATTATTCCATAGCCATAAGCCCTGCAGACCATCCAGGCTATCCGGATGCAATTAGGGGTTGAATTCAAGTGGGTACATCGTCCAGGAAATATATGTACCCTTAGGTGACTTAGAGGGTGCAACATATGATAGTGTGCTGGAAATGTGCCCTACTCGACGGCAGGCTACAGATCCCAAGTGGGGCGTCCAGATAACGGGATTGCCTGTAGCTGGGGAAATCTCTTCATGACTACTGGATTATTCTAGTTGTTAGCCTTAGTCAATTTCAGTGGGTACCCCTGACCGTGGTACTCAGGGGTCCCGTCCTAGACATGATGCAAGACAAGACGGGTTCATTTGTACAAGCACAATCGTCCACGGTATCCAGGTCATTCATACTTGTCATGTCAGGTTAGCCATCGCAACAGCATTTCGAGAAATATTATGTCAGGTTTATCATGTCAAGAGTACGCCATGGCGGGCCACTATCATGTCAGGTATATCATGTCAATTATATCATGTCAAGTATATCGTGTCAAGTTCACTGTCAGGAGTGCGCCACGACGGACCACTATCATGTCATGTTACTTGTTACTGGTTAAGAGTAAGCCTTAACAGGCCACTATCGTGTTCTATCCTTACATCATCATAAATGAGAAAACTTACATAACTAGTTAGTAACATATTCTTGAAGCCAAGGAAAAGATCTACAACTTTCATGTTGGGAGTTGGAAGAAATTTTGGCCATAAATCAGCCAAATAGGACAAGAAAAACAACCAAAATAGGCACTATGAGGCAAAGGGTGGATGGGGTCTCATACGGCAGTAGATGGGTACTCATCTATGCGGCTGGGTGAACAGAATCCCATGCGGCTGAGTAGATGGGTACTCATCTCTGCGACCGGGTAAACGAGTCTCATGCGGCAAGGTGAACGGGGTCTCATGCCGCTGGGTGAATGAGTCTCATACGGCTGGGTAGATGAGGGTCTTATGCGACAGTGAATGGGTACCCATATGCGGCCGGGTGAATGAGTCTCATGCGGCTGAGTAGATGAGGGTCTTATGCGGCAGTAAATGGGTACCCATATGCGGCTGGGTGAACAGAATCCCATGCGGCTTTGTAGATGGGTACTCATCTATGCGGCTGGGTGAACAGAATCCCATGCGGCTGAGTAGATGGGTGCTCATCTATGCGGCTGGGTGAACAGAATCCCATGCAGCTGAGTAGATGGGTACTCATCTATGCGGCTGGATAAATGGGTGCCCTTCTTTTCCGAAAATCTTAGAAGGATGGCCATGGAACCCATAGCTTCCAAGCTCCATAAAACCTTCATTATAGGTCCAAATTTGGACTTCCATAGGTCAAAATGGGGTAGAATGAAATTCTCTACAACCTGGAACACTCAAAACTTGAAATTAATAACATTTGATAGATCAAAACCCAAGAAATTGGAAAATACAATAAACTTAGATCTACAAGAAATAAACCATGGAAATTGAAAATGCTAAGTACTAAAGTGTCTTAGAATCTCGTGAGGAAGAAAATAGAACAATAAAATTTGAGTTCCTCCATGAAGTAAGTTGTACTTGCCTAAGCTCTCCACTCTCTCAGGTTGGTGGAGAAGAAGAAGTAATGGAAAAGAATTAATGAGGAGAGAGAGAGAGAGAGGAGTGGGTTAATAAATGGTGTTGGTGGTGGTAGGTAGGTGGGTTGGTTCTCCAACAAAACCGAACCAAGCCAACAAGCCAAACCGGACCGAGATAAACCAAACAAAGAAATGCCCAATAAATCAGGCCGGGAAACATGCAAATACGAGTTTAAATACGTACACGTATATCGAGATACGTAATACGAACCACATACATTACAACTCTACCCACCTTAAAAGAATTTCGTCCTCAGAATTTAATCAAGAGGCTAGAGATGCAAGGACAAGCTATACTAAGCAATCAATCAAATAATCAATCATGCAAGCAAAGAAGTTGAAGGCAGAAGAAAGAGGGAAGATCTCCTGCTATGAACCTCTCTGCCGGTTCTGAATCTGAGCTTGGACAATGGCATACTGTTGGGGTCTCTGCTGCTGGAATACTTGATCCTGAGGCGGCAATGGCCTCAGAGGCTGGTACTGATGCTGCACTGGTGCTGGTGCTGGTCCCCTTACCGAAGGACTAGTCTGGGCCAATGGTGAACTGGCCCTATTCGAACAGGATCCTATCTTGTGATCTGGTATCCCACAAGCCAAACACAATTTCTGTGCTCTACGACACTCTAAAATAATGTATCCTGGCTTCCATAATGAGTGCAGCCCATCACGGAAGACTGCTTCTGCTTCTGTTGCTGAGGGGACGACAGAGTCGAAAGCTGAACCGACGTAACCGAATCTGCCCTTCGGGGAACTCCAGTAGTCAAGGCCCCAGCTGTCGGGGCTGGTGCTGAAGACTAGGTCATCTGGCCGTGAGACCGCTTCCGACCTCCGGTCATGTCCACGATCCTCTGGGAGGTATACTCATGCCTCCTAGCTGCCCTCAATATCGCATCGAAAGTCTGATGCTCAAACTGCTCTACCGCCAGCAAAATCTCTAAGTGGATCCCCTACTGGAACCGCTGGGCTCTATCGAACTCGGTTGCTTCCAAGGTGGGAGCAAACCGACTAAGCCTGAAAAACTCGGCCGCATATCCATCGACCGTCCTGCCCATCTGCTTCAGATTGGTGAACTTCGTCTGTAGATCGTATCGAGCTACAGCATCAAAGTACTTGGTCTAGAATCTCTCACGAAATACTGCCCAAGTAATAGGTGCCAATAATCCGAAGGCCTGTACCGTCCACCAGCTGTGGGCTAGATCCAATAACTGCAGGCGCACTACGGCCACCTTCTCATCTTCTGGGGTCTTTGCTGCCTCCAATATCACCTCTGTGTCCTGAAGCCACGCATCAGCAGCGATAGCATCTTCGCTACCATCAAAGAAAGGATGGTTCAAGCGCTTGAAGCTATTGGCTGCACTGTTCCTATGATGTCCATCTCTGCCCAGAGCATCTTCTACTGCCTGGTGCAAGGCATCTCCTCGACGATCTTAAAAAGCTAACAATGATCTGATGAGACCTACGAAAGTACCATCATCAGGCTCTGCAGGCTGAATTGGCTGAACTGGTGGCTCTTGACCCCCAGTAGGCATGACTCTGGAGGCTACTCCTGAATGCTGGGCTTGATCCCCAGGTTGCTGCTGATCTACGGGAGGTGCTCCGCCTTGCTGATCGGCAGGTCCAGGAACAATGCCGCTAAAGAAGACGACATAGGGAACAATAAGAAAGGACCAGGACAGATCAAAGATACAAGCATGTGATCAGGTCAAGAATCCAGGAATTTAGAAGATACGAGCAGAGATCAAGGGCGAGTACTGATTGAGACATCTATTCGGTAAACCCTCATATATCTTGAATCACAAGACCTGCATGGGCTACCACTTAAACCATGTCACACCCCAGAAACAGAATACTGAAGAGCGGGGGCGAACATAGCCAGCTACGTATAATGAAATAGAATCAACCTCACTATACGGTCACGGCTGTCTAGATATATGAGGGTTTAACTACAAGCCATCAGTCTTTTATGGTCATGAACAAGCCTAGTGTTTCAATCACAAGCAAGTAAGTAAATGTTACAAGATGTAAGATCACCAAATATACAATAGCAAGGCGTCCCAAATATTACATATTCAGCTGATCATGAAGCTAGTCGTTACAAAATGTGATGACTAGCAAGAGTTTAGTCATACATGATCAACCCTAGGATATGTCAATCATGTTACAGCCCATAGGCAGACAGTAATAAGGTACAACCGAGCTAACACGTGCTCGTCGGCTAAACGCCTCAAAAAAATAATTTTATAATAGAGTGGGAGAGCCAAAATGAACCCACTCGTTGCCAGGATTCCGTCTAGTGGTCACCATCTGGCTGAAAAGTCGGTAGATCCTCTGGAGCTGCTCCGAAATCTGGCCATACAAAATCGGCTGGGTCAGACCCCAGAAAGAGCAAGCGCCACAAAAGAGGCTTCACTTAAGAACTAAAACCAGCAATTAGCACAGAACATAAAATATAATAAAACTGGAGATATGGAAATCATGATGATATACGATAAGATAACCATGGGACTATTCAGATAGCCAGGTTACAACCCTTAAACCAAACAAGGACCGGGGTTGTAACCCTTCATCTGAACGAAACTTGATTTCCCACCATTTATCGATAAAATAAAGCACAAGCATTCAGGTCATGTTACAATCTTGTACAGGATTAGGACAAGACTAGACTGGGCTAAACTCCATCCAATCAATCACGACCAAGCAATGAGTACGGCTTGATACTTTAACTAACTAGGGTTATCACAGGCCTAGTTACTAGCAAGATGCAGTGAGATTATTCCACAGCCACAAGCCCTGCAGACCATCCAGGCTATCCGGATGCAATTAGGGGTTGAATTCAAGTGGGTACATCGTCCAGGAAACGTATGTACCCTTAGGTGACTTAGAGGGTGCAACACATGATAGTGTGCTGGAAATGTGCCCTACTCGACGGCAGGCTACAGATCCCAAGTGGGGCGTCCAGATAACGGGATTGCCTGTAGCTGGGGAAATCTTTTCATGACTACTGGATTATTCTAGTTGTTAGCCTTAGTCAATTTCAGTGGGTACCCCTGACCATGGTACTCAGGGGTCCCCGTCCTAGACATGATACAAGATAAGACGGATTCATTTATACAAACATAATCGTCCACGGTGTCCAGGTCATTCATACTTGCCATGTCAGGTTAGCCGTCGCAATAGCATTTCAAGAAATATTATGTCAGGTTTATCATGTCAAGAGTACGCCACGGTGGGCCACTATCATGTCAGGTATATCATGTCGATTATATCATGTCAAGTATATCGTGTCAAGTTCACTGGTTAAGAGTGCGCCTTAACAGGCCACTATCGTATTCTATCCTTACATCATCATAAATGAGAAAACTTGTATATATAGTTAGTAACATATTCTTGAAGCCAAGAAAAAGATCTACAACTTTCATGTTGGGAGTTGGAAGAAATTCTGGCCATAAATCAGCCAAATAGGACAAGAAAAATAACAAAATAGGTACTATACGGCCAAAGGTGGATGGGGTCTCATACGGCAGCAGATGGGTACTCATCTATGCGGTTGGGTGAACAGAATCCCATACGACTGAGAAGATGGGTACTCATCTACGCGGCTGGATAAACGAGTCTCATGCGGCAAGGTGAACGGGGTCTCATGCCGCTGGGTGAATGAGTCTCATGCGGCTGGGTAGATGAGGGTCTTATGCGGCAGTAAATGGGCACCCATATGCGGCTGGGTGAATGAGTCTCATGCGGCTGAGTAGATGAGGGTCTTATGTAGCAGTAAATGGGTACCAATATGCGGCTGGGTGAATGAGTCTCATGCGGCTGAGTAGATGGGTACTCATCTATGCGGCTGGGTGAACGGAATCCCATGCGGCTGAGTAGATGGGTACTAATCTATGCGGCTGGATGAACAGAATCCCATGCGGCTGAGTAAATGGATACTCATCTATGCGGCTGTGTAAACAGAATCGCATGCGACAGAGTAGATGGGTACTCATCTATGCGGCTGGGTGAACAGAATCTCATGCGGCTGAGTAGATGGGTACTCATCTATGCGGCTGGATAAATGAGTGCCCATCTTCTCCAAAAATCTGAGAAGGATGGCCATGGAACCCATAGCTTCCAAGCTCCATTAGACCTTCATTATAGGTCCAAATTTGGACTTCCGTAGGTAAAAATAGGGTAGAATAAAATTCTCTACAACCTGGAACACTCAAAACTTGAAATTAATAACATTTGATAGATCAAAACCCAAGAAATCCGAAAATGCAACAAACTTAGATCTACATGAAACAAAACCATGGAAATTGAAAATGCTAAGTACTAAAGTGTCTTAGAATCTTGTGAGGAAGAAAATGAAACAATAAAATTTGAGTTCCTCCATGAAGCAAGTTGCACTTGACTAAGCTCTCCACTCTCTTAGTTTGGTGGAGAAGAAGAAGTAATGGAAAAGAATTAATGAGGAGAGAGAGAGAAGTGGGTTAATAAATGGTGTTGGGGGTGGTAGGTAGGTGGGTTGGTTCTTCAACAAAATCGAACCAAGCCAACAAGCCAAACCGTACCGAGATGACCCAAGCAAAGAAATTCTAAATAAATCAAGCAGGAAAATATGCAAATACGATTCTAAATACGTACACGTATACCGAGATACGTAATACGAACCACAGGCATTACTCAAACCAATACAATATTATGGAGATTAGCCAATGGTCCACAACATAGAGCTACACGATTCAAAAAATATCGTGTCAATGGTTTTGTATTTGCACCAAGTTCTTCCGATGAATGCTTGGTAACACAAGATAGTCGGGTATCTATGGAAGCATATTCAAATTTTGTTTCAAGTCGAAAAGACAAGAACCCAAAGGAAGGAAAGATGACCTTTTATGGAATTATTAGAGACATATTGGAGCTAGACTATCTTGATTTCAAAGAAACAGTGTTCTATTGTGATTGGGTTAAAGTGGAGGATTCTAAAAATGGTTGTAAGTCTGATCCAATTTGGAATCAAGTGATGGTAAACTTGAAGAAGCTCAGGAATAAGGAAAGAGTTCAGGAGGATCCGTTCATTTTAGCTCAAGAAGCAACATCGATTTTTTATTCCAAAGATCAAAAGACTGATGGGTGGTATGTGGTTATAAATACTCCAAAAAGGTTAACTAAACAAGTTGACGCAATAGACATTCCAGCTGACTACCAATTTTGTTTGAAGGACAACCCCAACTTAAGGAATTTGTTGATGCTCGATGATTGAACTAAGTCCTATTATGGTCTTTTGTACTCCAGACTTTTTTCTTCTTTATGTGCCTTATTGAATGTAAGTTGTGGTCAAATTATAATTTTCCTGCTTAAAACAATGTGGTGTACGTACTATGACTTTATTTTATGTATGCAACTTTCAAATGACATGACTAATTTACTTGTATATCCTTGAATCAATAAACAGACTTTCTTTTATTACACAATGTCTTCGAGTGTTGCTGACACATCTAACCAGCGGGAAGAGGATCCCATATCAACGAAAGTCAATCAAAAGCCAACATCTAAGAAGAGCATCGAATTTAATCATCTTGGACAAGCAGTTGGACCCAACGTAACTCACTTCAAGAGTCAAGTTGGTAAATACGTGAAGACATATGTGACTATCAGGTATAAAAGTTGGCTACTGGTACCCAAGACCTACAAGGATGATGTTTGATATGAGATAGTGGTGAGTATAACCTTTAAGAACTTTTCTGTCAAGTTGGTAACATCATTTTATTACTTTTCTGTCATTATTAGTATAGCCTATTGTTTCAAACCTGCGAGTCCACACTAGGGGCGAGGGTTTGAGTATCCATTGATCTCGTGACATGTTTTTGCTTGTTTTCTTCCAGCAGTTCGTTTATGCGTAGTGGTTCTTCCAGTCGTGTATAGTCGTGTTTTCATGATGATTGGCATTTTTCTGTTTATTTCCTGTATTTTCTTTATTGCATGATAAACTGCTAGATAGGCATGTTTTTATGTATCTTGCTATGTCCCCTGAGGACCTGATGATCTTTTTAGGTTTAGCAATTGCATGGAGTTAGCTAGTAGTTCGGGATGACAGATGTGATGATACGCTTGTGGGATTCAGGTATCGTTATTGTGTTTATTATCCGCTCGTGCTTTCATACCTTTTCATGAGATATCCTGTTTCTTGATTCATTTTTAGACACTTGTTATTTTCTTTAGAGTCTTATCGGACAATATGATAATGGGCTGCAGACCATGACCCATAATTGTCCATTTGTGTTTCATATTCTTGTTGTGGATTGAGATATAGATTGTATTGCCATGATCTGGCAGTATACCATAGCCTTGACAGCGTTTATGTATTCGAGTCAGGCTGGAGTCCGCTCGATACGTAGCTGGCTTGCTCACGAGCTTGCGTCCGAAAAGCGGGTGCGGGTCGTGACACCGGGTGCCCTTCCGTTCCCAACGGGCTATGGCCACTGGGAATACATACATGTGTGTGTGGTAAAACCATTCTCTCCAACTACAAGATAATGGAGAGAATAATAACTCATTAACATACACACCGAGCGAAATAAACTCAAAATGAAATGTATCGGCCTCTTTCAACTTTTATCTCATCTATCACTATTCAATCCCCTATGCTACATGAATACAAATATGGATACTGAAACGACAACATAAGAATACGGAATAGTGACATATTAATATAGGTACACCTATGTTATAGGAATACATAGATTGTCACGATACAGGCATAGACACCATTTTTCAGTGTTCCTACAACATAGGGTTTGGTTCTAATATAGAGTCTTTATTTGCAGTTGAATGATGACTAATAGAATATGAATGTGTGGGATTTTGGATAAACTAGGTAAGAGCTAAATCTTCCTCTGTAAACTCAAAAAACAAAAAAATAGTATGATAACAAGGTTTGATAATTTACTGTACATACAGAACCAGATTTAATTTAAATACTTCAAAGCTTAGGTAACTACCTACTCTATACAGTGCAACAGGTACACTAGTGGACAAAAAATTGCTTACAAGTACATCCATAAACAAAAAATAAATCCCAAGTTTTATTATGAACAAGGTTCAATTGCCAAATAAATAGGACATTCTCCATAGTGATGCTGCATAAAGGCGAATTTGACATAAAAATCGAAGGAAACTAAAGTGCCTACGAATCAGTACTGTTTGCTTTACATAATCATCATCAGAGTAGAAGTGATGCAAGTTCATATTAACAATAAAGAAGTTGCAGGAGAGATGGTGTGCATCCTTGCTGCCTTCCCCTTTGCGTCATCTTATTACCTTTCTCCCATGAAAATTATTGTCCACCTTCCATAGCTAACTGCCTTGCTATACTCTGTTGGAAGCTCGCAACTTACAGAGCTCTTCCTAAATTTCAAATAGGTACATATATAGTCCCCTATGTTTCACAAGTACAGACATGGATAAGGGTACGGATATAGATATACCATTTTTTTGTGCCCGCAAATAGATCCAAACCCATATATTATCCTCTCCTCAAAGAGCCAACAACACCTAAACTATGAAGTATATAACCCTAAGACCGTACAACACGTAAACTATGAGGATACAGATATAGGCATACCATTTCTCCGTGTCCGCAAAATAGATAAACCCTTATCTTGTCCTCCCTTCTCCTCTCTACAACACCTCAAAAGTAATTATTTGCTTCAGTCTAACTGCACCTACTGTTGTAGGATGATTCGCAACCTCACCTCTATCCTTCCAATTCCCTAACTGAACCGAGCCCTAAATCCTATTTTTTTCGATTCCAATATCTCTAAAACCTTTTTTTTTCAAATTTTATATAATTGCGTCTGAAATCAAAACTATAACAAGATTTCTCCTATATCATCCATCACTTTAATCCATTACAATTCACAACTACCAGTTTCTAAAATCCCCAATATTCAAACACTTAATCCAAATTCCTACCATTACAATCATTTTTTTCCTTTTTTTTCCACACAGAGTGGAATCACTTAAGAATTGATTTGGTTATGCACTTGTACACCTTCACTACAGACTTGGCTCTGTACTTAATAGTAAACAATTATTGATCCATTGCATCTACTTCATCGAAGTGACGAACCTAAACCCGCGATGCAGTTGCATTGCTTGGTCATTAACCAAGACGACGTTACTTAGCTTCCATATCTAAATATCGGTTTAGAGCTTCTTCGGTTACTTTGGAGGCAACTCTCATATACAAATAGTTTTTTTTAATAAAATATGTACATATGTTCTTTTTTATTTGGGCAGAGCCTTCTTATCTTGCACCTGAAAGTTATAATATTAAAACAAAACTTGTATCTGAAAGTTATAACAGAATGGAGAGATGTAGAAAACATGCTCCAATAAACATTACAAATAATAAAGAACAAAAAATAGTGTACACAAGTTCTAAGTTTTCAGTTTTTTGTGTCATATTGCCATTAGTTTTGTTATTCTTTGGGCAAAATTTCAGATGAAAAACTCTGTGAGATAACGTAATTAGAAGCCTCTCGACTAAAAGTCGTGCTTCCGATACGTGACAGCAGCAAACGTAATTAGAAGGTTTTTGACTAAAAGTCGTACTTCCGATACGTGACAGCAGCAAACGTAATTAGAAGGTTTTCGACTGAACGTCGTGCTTCCGATACGTAACAGCAGATAGGTGGAGGAGTAGAGAAAGAAGAAGAATAAAGAAGAGAAAGACTGCTTTTCTGGCGTGATCAGATCACCATTGCTAAAAGCAAGATTCGCCTATATACGATCCGCTTCCAGGAACCAGCAAGTTCTTAGAGAACTTCTAGAACGCTTGTCAGTCAATTTGAGACTTGAACATGCTTTCTGAACTTTTACAGACTTCCTTAACTCTCTTCTTTTGTGCATCTCAGAAAGGAGGTCAGGGGGCTCTATTTATAGAGTAGAGTGTGTCACGTTCCACACCCACTTTTCGGAATACAAGACGTGTCCAAGCCCAGCCTATGCCGCAGTATCGACGGTAGTACGCTGTCTATGATAAGCATTATCCATACAAGTACACATTTCACATTTATAATCCGCAACTAAGTTGTAACAAAAGATTAAACTCAAGTCTCAATAAATAATTTAAAGAAAGATCCACTACAACTCAGCTAGTCTCAAGAACAAACCCGCTAAAATAAATATAAAACCACTGAAACTAAATTTTGCTAAGCTCACTAGCTAAAAATAATACGAAAAAGCATAAGAAAGAAATATGCTACTCCGTATCAGTAGAAGTAACCGGCACATTGGTAACGTCAGTGTCACCAAGATACACACCATAAACCTCGAGACAAATTACGTCGTCTAAAGCTGAAAACAATTATCCAGTCAGGATTGGAGCAAGATCACAATAACACTACGATACACAATATAACATACAAGCACGCAGAATAGCAATAAGGAAAAGATGAATATGATATGAGACAACAGAGACCACTATATCTTAGAAAATAGTTCAAGAGTACAATTATGACATGGAACAGTTGAAGGCATAATTAAGCCACGAAGACAATACAAGAAAACGATGAATATAGGACAAACCTCTGGGCAAAATGTCAACACAAAATAAATCACGTGTACTATGTGTTTTAGAATACAAGTGTTCTGCATGTGGACAGGTTAGGACATCCGGCAGTCGGTACGTGAGGTGCAACGACTGCTGTCAATATTGACATTGGAGAAAAATTGTACATTGCGTAGACCACATACATACTAGTTGTATTCCCCCTCCCGACTCTCTCAGAAGTAAACATGATCACTTTAACATTAAATTTAACTTTAAACATTGAACATTGACGATAGAACATTGAATGAAAACATTAAGTGAACATGTATGGTTATGGTAACAAGTATAACTCTCGTGCACCAATGGTATAGAAGATAAGACTATCAATTTAAGGAAAAGAATAACATGCAACATAAAATAAAGACAACATAGGTCATAGTGATACTTGCCTTGCTCGGAAAAGGATAAAGTCGCGACTCACGACGTCGTCCGATCTACCCCAACAAATAAATGATCATAGGTTAGATATAGCTCCCCTTCCCAAAAAATTTGAAATATTTTTTCGCTATTTATTTGATTTAAATGGTAATTTTTAGAATTTTAGAAATAATTGTTTAGTTAATTCTTACGGTAGACGACTTTAGCCAAGGTTAAGTTTTGAAGTACCAGACGACTAGGAATCATGGCACGGATAGTGCAGTGGCGTGCCTTTACTAGTGTATTAGCTATGCCAAGGAAGACTCAGCCATAAGTGTGTCCTAACTAGGAAAACCAGGCCAAGTTGTGACTTAACCTCTAAAGAAATTTTAAATTATTTATTAATTATATTATTGACTTGTAGGAGACCCGGTTTGTGCAATTTAGTTCGGACTGCACC